>DWPH01000131.1:0-11087 GCA_018251535.1 Autochton itylus | reverse complement strand
GGAGTACTTGGAGTCGTATTCTTGCATTCTCTTACGACCCAATAATGATATTTTTCATCTAACTGCTTCACGGCTTTATGGTTTTAAAAAAATGGAACAATAAAAGATTCAAATGATACTTTGTCTTCAATATTTTGAATACTTAGGTTTTTTTTATACGATTGAAGTAACAAACGAGCTTGCCGACCATCTGAAGGTAAGTGGCCAATGCCGCCCATGGACATCTATACCCAACTTCATATAGAACAGAGAATCTATCTGAAGTCAATCACAGATGCGTTGTCACTCTTGAGGTCTGAGATGGTCGCCTCATATCTAAATGAGCCGTAAATGCTCGTTTGCTTCATAAATCTCATAAAAAACTCGTTGCTTAATTATTCATATAGAAAAATACAAAAACTGCAACAAAATTTTTAAAGCATCTCATTTTTCTTAAACTTTTTATAATACGTAAAACGAAATTTTCTGTCACATCCGAAGCACAACTTATAACTTTCTTCACTGGATCGTGTTCCATGGACAAGTGTTCTCTGTAAAGTAAGGAATAGTACTAAGAGAACTACGTAGTAGCCGTGAATAGCCGTGAACGTGAGAACGCAAAGAATTTCTTTATTTTAAACGTAGCAACTTGTTTCTGTTTAAACGACTTCGGAAGGTTTTTTTGTCAGTACGCGATGTTCCCATCGATTGAGATATTTTCGCTAACGAACCTCAAGAAGTGTGAAATACATTAACAAAGTAAATTATTATATTTAATTTGTTAATGTATTTCACAACAAATAGGTTAAGCTGTGGCAGTGTCAGTGTTGGACCACAAACCACGAATATACATATGTTTCTGTCGTATTATATTAGACGTAGAATTGCGGCTTGTATAGATCATAATGATCTAAAAAGTTAAGCATGATCGGCCAAGTTGCGAAGAGGAGTGTAAATGCCTGTTAACTTAACACGAGCTGACCACCTTAGTCTTCAGGAGAAGGAGCAACACATCTGTGAACAGCCAGGTTGAACCTCTGTTCCATATAGAGTTGGTTGCAGATGTCTATGACGGCAGTAACCACATACTATCAGGTGGACTGATAGTTTGCTAATTCACTTTTATAAAAAAAAAATTATAAGATTTCCTCTTTAGCCTTCTGCGTGTGGTTTAAACCGTTTGGACTGAATTAATCACTAATCTACATTGATTCGGTGTTATAAACTATAAAAGGTCCCAATTATAGAGAGACACACTTATTCAATATTCGCCGTCACCAGACCATTACTGTCCCACTGTTGGGCATGGCTCCCTTCTTAGAGAGTGGGACTTACGACTATTGCGTTGGCCAGTAGCGAATTTACTTATTTTTAGTTGATAGACTTTACACATGAGAATATTTTTTTAAAGAATTTTTGAAGAAAAGAGTCGCTAGAACTACATTCTTGCATTCACGTTTAACGCTAGTATATATGTAACTTAATACATCTGATACCTCATGGTAACAGTTATATGGTTGCCTAGTTGGTGTCAAGCTTTGGGGCAGAATAAAATGTAAGTAGGATAAATTGATTCAAAACACATCAAAGTGTTACAGTGTAGTAGTGCAACAGTATAAAATACAATGTAATAAAGCTTTTTAAAAACAAGCGAATGTTTTAATTATTTTGTTGGTAATTTTGTTCATACTGTAACTAGAAGTAAATCGTGCTCAGTTCCGCGGCGTGTTTATGTCTCAACCGATCTATGAAGATTAGTTGTGTCGGGCGTGGTCAGAAGTTATAAGGGTGACCATTAGTGGCAAGATTTTATGTGTGCTTCCGTACTTCAGAGTGCACATTAAACTGTGGACCCGATTGTGATATTAGATAACAGTCGACTCTCTATCAATACGCGTCGGATCAGTGTGGAATACCCTCCGGACTCTCTCAATGTAAGAGACCCGTGTCCAGTAGTGGGACATTAAAAGAATAGCGGTTTTTTTAAGTTTTAACATAAGTTTCATATACAAACTTGAATTTAATATAAGTTACCGCAATGCGCAGCCTGTAGCCGCAAAATCATTGTTCCAACAATCGCGATAACACATCGAATAGCGCAATTTGAGAGGCTTCAGATTGTTGTGAATAATGTTTATTGAGTGTGGTTTTAGCGTCGAGTACTAACTATCTTATATGATAGCTTTTTTTGTTATTGAGGAAAACCTTCAAAAGATACCCGTTGCTGGAGCATTGAGTAGCAAATGTGTATGCACTACAAGTAATGGAAAGTGGTTATTGGGATGAAAAACGAAAAATTAAACATGAAGCATTCAATATTCGTCGATTCTCTTCGCCAAATCATTACTGTCTCGCTGCTGGGCACAGATCTCTACTCAAGGTGAGAGGGTCCTAGGACATAGTCCACCGCGCTGGCCAATTGTGAATTGGGAGACTTCACATACCTTAGAAATTTCTTTTTTGTAATGAACTTTCAGACGTTTTCCTTCACCGTTCCAGCAAGGGATAATAAATTTTTAATACGCATATAACTTTGAAAAATCAGGGATCCGCATCTGGGTTCGAACCACGGACCCCCCGATTGAGAGACCAGGATTCAACCACTAGGCTATCATTGCCTCTCAGTAGTAAATATTACTTATTGTCAATATAAAGGACGCAGTTTCGATACTTTAAGCGTCTAAGGCCATAGAAATCTTGCAGATTGAAAATTCCTAGTCTTAGATCTATCCAAAATATATAATTTGAGCTGTAATTAAAAACGTAGATAGATGTAAGCACTTTGAACACATTAAGCTTAACTGCGCTGGAGCTTTTTTTAAGAAATGAAGGAGCGAACGGTTATGCAGTCTACCTGGTGATATGAATCTGTAATTATTCTTATAAATCTAAGTCCTCCCTGAAGATATTTACACAGATGCTATTCCTGACAACTAAACTAGAATGCCTTGTGTTTTCTTTCTTACCATAGTAAGGTAAGGGGATGACGCTTCGGTCATAGCAACAATGTGAGACCAACCTCCATACTCAAAACACGAATGTTTCTACCAAATATAATTTAGCAAGATCTCTCAAGGTATGGAGAAACTAAAAAACAGTGCTACGTTGTAGCCGTATACTCTGAGAGCGTGCTACAAAAAACAATGTTTTCCCAAATGAATATTCATGGCGCAATGAAAGTGATTTATTATGTTAAACGAATGCGGCGATGGGCGCCCGGTATTAATTCTGCGGTTACCAACACGTGCAGCGAAATACTGTCGACACCTACAATTGAGGTATAGGTAAGTTAAAAATTGTATAATTAATCTGACTCTCTGCCTATGATCTCTCAATAATTAGCAGGACACCACATGGTTAATATTCAATAATTAAGATTCAATATTAAATCGTGTTGTGTGGCGTCAGTTTTCAATACAAATACAAAACAAAGTCCACGAGATGGACAGCAGCGTCTTTCTATGTTACATCAGTAGCCACTGCGGTCACCAGCACACATGCCTTACGTGCCAAACGTGGTAACTTCTAGCAAAAGCCCCATTAGGGGAAGCCTATGTCCAAACGTGGTCTTGAAAAGACTTTGGATGAAAAATACAATAAAGAAATGTATTTATCTATTTTTTTTTTTCCAAAACTCGTTTTTTTTATTCTTTTGCGAGACTACGTAATTGTTTTTGTAATCCTGAAAATTGAAAATTATTGAAAATTTAAAATACTTTACTGATATAACATATGGTGCAAAACATATAGGTAGTAATTGTATCTAATAACAACAACTGGGATTGACGGCTTAACAGGTCCTTCGAAGCACGATAACGCGCATAAAATTATACCACTAGCGGTTACACATCCTCTACTGACCACGCCCGAAGTTGCATGACTTTGTAAATCGGTTCAGATCTACACAAGGCGTGGGACTACGCGCTTCAAAATTGATTAACCACCAGATATCAATGATGACCAAAAAACCCAAATTCATGTCTCAAAGGGTACAAAATCCTTCAATTTCCACGTACGTAACACGAGTATACAAAGAAGTCATCACTCGCACGACACAATGGGACGCACTCGCGATTCACTTATTACATCCCTTCATCCCTTCGTTATATTTAAATCAGTCGCAACGGCTTCAAATCCTCGCCTGACCCATTTCCGCTCAATCCGGTAATGCTCCGCTCTCGTGTATGGTGTCAGCGTAAGCGGGTGTCTTAAGAGCGCGATGATTCATTTCAATTGTGGATTACTACATTGACACAAATCATATGTATCATACAATATGTTTTAATCAATAAATAAATTAAATACGCTTTGTTACTGAGAAAATGATCAGACAATCTTATATTGTACTCGCTTCTTTCTTTTCCATGGAATCTTCGTCTGTAATTGTATTTACTTACTTTTGTTTCTCTTACTTGTGTTTTTATTTCAATCTAAGTACTCGGTGTCTATTATATTCATGATCAATCAAAAAGAGATAAAAAAACAACTAAAATTACATAAGTGAATTCTTAAAAATACTATCTAAAAGTTGCAAGTTGACTTTCGGCCAAGGCCTCTAGAAAGATTAATTTAAACTATTTTCAAGGTAAGAAGAAATTGGTAAAGTTCACGTTTACGTTAAAGCCCTATCAAATTTAATTAAACTGTTTTGATTATTTTATTAACTTGTTTCAAAAGACAGATGAACAAATTATAAATACATTTATATATTTTAGTATCGCGCTAACCAAATACGTAATACATTTATATTAATCCGCTCGCTTATAAACCCGCTTTTACTTTAGCCATATCCTCGCATCCTTCCTACAACGTCTTTGCGTCTTCTCCTTAAAAAAAATAATAACACTTTGCATAAGCATTTATCGTCGCCTCTTAAGCGAACTCAAAACGAGCACTTTTTACATTCAAATACCTTGAGAACTTGAATATTGTTGAGAAAGTAGGTTACCATTAACCTATTTTCAAAAAATATATTTTAAGATCTTTTCCGCAAGCACACATACAACTGCAATCGTATTTTACCGTAATAAAAACACAGAACTTGAATGAAGAAGTATCGGTTACTTTCTACAGCATCAAATGCAGGGTCCATCCATTAACACCTAGATATCCTGCTGGACTCTCCTAGAAGGAAGTGACCCTTGAAACTGGAGTTTTGATATATCCGCCACTTAACTGTGCACAGGTCTTCGCAGCAAATCAATAAGCTGACCTTAAAATAATCATTTAAATTACACAAAATCGCTTCTACATACAAAAAAGAGTACTATCTTGCAATGACACTACACTAAATGTGAACCTACATTAAGACTGAAAAATCAAGCCAATGAATTCTCCTCGTAACGTCATAACTACAGAATTCTTCATTAATACTTGAATTGAGTACAATCATCAAATAAACCTAACGAACTTTATTATTTACAGAGATTTTTAAAAAGTTCTCTATTAAAATATAACGAGCCGTTTTTAATTAAAACAGCGATCAAATATTCACCAGAAATTAATTGAGAGCTCCTAACTTGCATAACAACTGAAGTTACTCTGCTACGCTGTAGTGACCTAAATAAAACAAACGTAAATAATTTGATTCAATTATATAAATATTTAATAAAATATTGGCACGGGGTTGGATTAAAACATTACAGGCATTATACAAATATAATATACATTTCACTGAAAGGGATAGAAAAGAAAAAAAATTGGGTATAACGAAATAATTTTAATTATTTTATGTTAAAATGTCAAGTGTTACGTATGACACAAGTTGAAACACCTGGACCCAGAGAACCAACGCAACATTATGTCTTTGTTCAGCCGGAGACAAGTCCTGGGGCCCTCGTACAGCCTGCATGGCATCCACTAACGGAAACAATAATAAATTAAAATTACCTGGTTTTAAAGTTGCGACCTCTTAGGGGTAGCAATGCAATTGTGATTCTTGGTAAAACTTTGTTCCTAGTGTAAATTAAGAAAACACATAAACTATGCTTTTTAACATAGTTTTCGTACAGAATTCCTTTTTATTTTGCACTAATTGACAGTTATCAACTCAAATATACATAGATAAATGCGGGCTAATCGAACCTTCAACTCTTGTCGGATAAATTTTAAATCACTCAAAAAAGATTTTACCTCCACCAAATAGGTACGATAAAACTGTACCACGTTGCTTATCTCCATGCAGATAAATGGTAGCATTCAAACAAAAGCAACAACTCAAAAGTACCAAAAAACGTAACAATAACCTCATTGTAATAACGGGAAACGTTCAAAATTAAAAGCAAAAGCGGGCCAAAACATTAAGCGGGCGGATCTGAGCCAGCAAACAAAGATTCACTTTCGCTAGATGAGCAATATCATGAATAAACATAATAAAGTGGGCCGGGAGATCCGCACTTTGCACTGATTTACGACCTGCGTCGCTGCTGAAGGTCTGTCTTGCTGTATTACTACAGTGCAACTTCATTTTATTACTTTGAGTTACGCTAGTACTCTTTCCAAGCAATCGTACACCTTACAGAAGTTGAGTAGTAGAAAAGTAAAGAAATTTTTATGACACGCACGCAAATATGCACGAATGCACGCAAGTATGCCTAAATATACGCATATAAGCGTGCACGCATGCATGCACACAATTAGGTAACTTTACATGTGGTCACTGGCGTTCATGGGCACCTATGCCCAACTGCATACAACAGGGATTCTATCTAAGGTCAATTACAGATGCGTTGCAACTCCCGAGAACTGAGATGGTCGCCTCATATAACCTACATATATAGGAGGCGACCGTCCTAGTCCACCAGTGACCAGTCCTTGGGTGTGGTTGCCGGCTCACTTAGGTAAGTTCACAAGAATTTCTTTACGGTAAAAACAGTAGTAGTACCTCTCCGATCGAACCATATTCATTCTTCCTAGTTAGTTCTTCAGTCTTAACTGTAGCTGACGTCAGTGTAGGATTTATTTCTATTCTGGTGTTTATTATAGATGGCAAGATTACGTAAACTGCATGATCATTTTCTACATACGCAATATAAAAAGACACTCACGAGCGTGTATGCGTTATGTTAACCTATAGTTTTAAGTGCCCAAACAGTGGGATACGAGACGTATAATGTAATAAAATAATTAAGTCGCCCGTCACCACTTAAATGGCTAATCAACTCCACATAACACAATTTAACTTATAATTTATGCATCTAACTGCCAACGGGTCGAACCAGCGTAATGGTTGAAATACGCAACATTTCAAGAGGCTGTACCCAGACCGTATTCATCTTCTAATTGAATCAGAGCGTCTTATCAAATATTCATGTGATATGATAATCCGTCTGTCCTGTTCCCCTCTGGCATCAAGTGGATTAAAGCACTTGGTCTACAGCCAACGACTAGATGTCACTTTACTAAGCTAGGCGATGTTTCCAATTTAAGTTATTATCGGTCAAGATTGACTGATGATGTCACAGGTTTTAAATTTTGGAATGGAATTATTTAATATGTCCCAGTTTATGAAAGGTTAGTCAATTTAAACACGAAGCAAAACTTTACTCCCCCGGGAGTCCTCGACATGAGATAGAACCTCTGTTTTAATTGAAGTTAGTCACAAATGTCCATGCATGGCAATTACCATTTACTATCACGTGGATTGCATGCTCGTTTCCTACTTCAATTTTCTGAAGAAATTAAGAGTTATATTTGTGCGACGATAGACGTTTAAACCCTAATCGTGAGAATATTTTCATTGCAGTGACCACGTTACATCAGTATCGAACGCGTGATTCCTTCTATAGCCTAATTAATTTTCTGGAACGTTATCAAAGGATAAAAATAATGCATTATTGTTTCTTCAAAAATGTTCTATTCGCCTATCGCCTACAATCGGACACATTCATAGTTTAGGCAAATTGTGAAGTTTGGCGAATATAAGGGTAGGCTGGTGGGGGGCTCAAGGGCATTCGATTCTCTGAGCCCTTAGCAGCATTCTTTGTGCTTTGACCTAACTCTGACCCTGTTTTTGTTTGATTAATGGTTATACTAAATATTTAAGTATCTATGAATTTTCATGAATAGGATTGTAAGAAATATAAATAATTAATGAATACCTTTTCTACAAGGTCGAAAACATAATTATGGTACGGTGAACCTTATTTTATATTCAATTACCAATATCATTAATTATGATAGTAATGGACCAACGTTTTAATTCCCGATGCAAAACTAGTATTATGAGTTTGAAGAATTTATTGTGTTAAGACATTTATTCCCATCCATCATCATCATACAAATCTGGTGAACAGAAGCTCCTCGCACAAAGAGTGGACAATTGCCTTAAACACCGCGCTTGGCTATGCATGTTTATAATTACAATATATAGAAAAGTTTGACTATCCAGCTATATCCTCTTTTGAAGGTTGATCCCTTCTGATTCGACTCAGGCACCGCCGTCACTATCAGCTTTGTAACGGCAGAGTTAAGCGCTTCTGCTTTCTGAATGAAGGGTGTGGTAAAAGAGACATTTATTTGACACGTATTTGAGGCGTTCCGACTTGGTACCATGTAGGTTTCTTAGTGAACTGCGTGGTCATGTACTACCCCTGTATTATAAAAAATAACGAAAACATAGGAGATTTTCTGTAAGAAAAATATTTGTACTCCAAGTGCTCACCTGACTCATAGACCTAGATTACGAAAAGGTAAAAGATTTTTATGTAGTATGTAAACTCAGTCACACACAGATATACTCACTCACACACAGATTGACTTTCGCACATACATAACAGATATATACACACACTTTTTGCATATCTCTTTATGTAAGTGACTAACTCAGGCCATAGGCTTCAAGTACCAAAACAATACCAACGAGAAAACTTACAACGTATTCGTTCAAACGATACCGCACTAATATGCTAATGATTTGAAAGAGTTATGTTTTGAATAATTTAATCGACATTCCGAACGAGTTAATAAAAATACTGTCTTAACGAACGATTTGGACTCCCCGTAGGGAGTAAACAATGATATATTGATAATATTTCTTTCTCTTAAGAAATAGTCAATGTTAAAATTATTTTAAGCCTATTTTAATGGAAAGAGCCATCACGCGTCTGTACTTAATTTTTACGATGTCGATAAGTTATTTTCAAAAAGGAAACTATCGATTTTGTAGCATGTATACGTTATTGATTTTATTACATACTTACTACTGATAAATTAAGCACTATGATAATTTGTCTTTGACTTTCTGGTCAAAATAACATACTAATTTTTAAGGTGGTGCAATTAGTACGGCTCGACTGGGTGGATTCTATCGTCACATCTTTTTCTAGCGTGCAGCAGCTCATGCGTTCCGATGGAAGGGGGTGATTTCCAGCAGACTTCCTCCTCAAGAGTGGAAACGCATCGGTAATTGACTTCAGGTAGAATCCATGTTCTATATGCATTTAGGTATAGATGTCCCATGGACGGCGGTTACTCTTACTATAAGGTGGAGTGCTCGTTTGCTACTTCATATAAAAAATACCTGTTTTATCACTTTTGTGACCAATCCACCCTAACGTTCTTGGATAGGGGCTGCATATTTGTACGTATTTTTAGCGCGTACAAAGTCGCGGATAAAGGTAGTAGTGATATCAATTCAAATTAGTTTCTTTTCATTTTAATATTTCATTCAAATTGCTTTCGTACATTAACGTAATTAATTTTATAAACCAATTGGATTTTGAGGGATCACAAAATTCTGTCTGTGAGAATAGAAACTTGCGCGCTTTATATTTTATTAAATAATACCGAATAATTAAGGAATTGTCAAAATCCCTACAAAGGATTTAGGCAATTATTTAATTAATTATTTAATGAAGAGCTGTAGAGCATCAGTATAGTGTATTTTACTCTACAATTCGGCAATATTACTGAGGCACTGTTACTGCCTACCATCAGGTAGAATGTATACAAAATGTACGTATGTAAAAAAATGGTAGGATTTGCCACGTCATGTTACAAAGACAGTTAATAAATTACCTACGTCGATCCTACAACAGGTAGAGGCAAGTAAACAAGAGAATGTATAAGACACCTATAAAGGATTTGCTAGTACTAGTCATGTAATCCTGACATAATTACTAAAACTAGCCGAGTAGATCAGTAGGCTATGTAACGAGACAACGTTTTTTTATGAAATTGAAGTAGCATGCAGTCCACTTGATGGTAAGTAGTCACTGCCGCCCATGAATATCTGTGATTAACTTCATATAGAACAGTGGCCTGAAGGAAATCACCCCTGTGTTGCTACTCCCGAGGACTGAGATGGTCGCCTCGTGTTTAAGTCTGCCGGCAATCGTGTCCTTCTAACAAAACTCATCACGGTAGAAATAGCTGTGACCGTAGCACTTCCCCGGTCGAACTGTACTGGTCCTAACACCTTGCAAATATTTATTTGTCTTAAGACTCACCTATAAAGTACGCGAGCATGGCCGCTAAGATGACGCAGAGGCAGATCATGGCAATGGCGAGGCACTTCCACGTGCAGCGATGTTGACATCGTTTGTCTATGTGGAAACGGGAGGGCGAGTACACAGGCACTGGGCTCGGCTGGTTCGCGCGTAATGGGAACACCGGCATCACCAGCGGCTGGTTCGCGAGCTGGCAGTGCCCGCCCAGCGTCCCGCCGCCCATGCCGCTCGGCATACCAGCACCGGCCAGCCTGGAAACGAAGTAATGGTTAGTGGTTCGTCTGTATACAAAGAAGACATTAAGGAATATAAGTTCTCAAGAGTCGCAGAGCTTGGTATAAAAGTAGTAGACGACCATGCATTCAACCTGATCGTAAGTAGTCAATGCCGCCCATGGACATCTGGAACTGACGCCATATAGAACTGCGTTTCTACTTAAAGTCAACCACAGATATTTTGTTACTTCCGAGGTTAGCTGGTCGCCTCGTGTTTAATTCAACCTGCACCGACTCCTCCAACGAAATGACAAGGGTACCTACCCGTTCGATCACCTCACAAAAATGTCATCCACGAGTTATTATGGCTTTTTACGAAAATTGCGCGGACGCAGGAGCATACAATTTGGCACACTTATAGTTTATGTGCAGGAGAAGCGAGGAA
>DWPH01000130.1:0-11096 GCA_018251535.1 Autochton itylus | reverse complement strand
GTTAAAATCATTATTGATGTATCGATTAGTTTGAATATTCTAAAATTAAAGAGTAAGCATAAGATCTGTAAAATATCACATGGTTATCTTAATATTTAGAAATATAAGAAGTAGTGATTATTTTACGAATAAATAGCTTTTATATAGTTGAGTTTTAATAGTTTAATGATGAAATTTTTTTATATTCATAAAATCAAGTTTGTGTTTTTTCTATTGATTTTGTATTTTATGGTCATGTTTATGATTGTTTTAGGGGGAATAAAAAACCATTTATTTCAAGCAGATTTAATTGTTGTGTTAGGAACCAAAGTGGAACTGGACGGCACCCCTAGTCTAGGTTTGGCTGCACGCTTAAATGAAGCTATTAATGTATATAGACAGGGTTATGCGCCTTTAATCTTGGTGAGTGGTGGCACGGGAAAAGAGGGGTATAGTGAACCCCAAATTATGGCAAATTATTTGGTTGCGCATGGCATTCCTAAACAAGTAATTATTCAAGATGAGCTGGGTGTCAATACAAGAGCAACAGCAAAAAATACTTGGCAATATATGGTTAGTAATCATTTCAAATCAGTTATTGTTGTTTCTCAATATTATCATATTCCTCGTATTCGCTTGGCTTTTCATGCAGTAGGGATCAATCAAGTTGGACAGGCATCTCCACCTTATGTCTCTTGGCGAGATTTTTTCTCGGTCCCGAGGGAAATAATTGGGTATTCAGCTTATTGGTTACGGATTAAATAAAGATACTGGGGAGGGAAGTTATTTCACTTTATAAACCCAATAATCCAATTAATATAGTGACAGTGATAATCATTGAAAAAGTTGAAATGGCTAAGATAGAAGCTGCTTCTTGCTGATATTGTTTATATTGATTACTGAACAAAATAATCATAGGGCCCGAGGGCATAGCGCATAATAAAAGCCCTTCATTAAAAATGGGGGTTCCTTTTTCTAGAAAGAATAAAGACGCAGTGCAAAAAAACAGGGCAGGCAAACCAATATCTTTAATTAAAGCAAAGCTGATACATTCTTTGGTTAATTTAAATTGATTTACAGCAATTGTCATTCCTGCCACGAATACTGCGATACCAGAGGTTGCTTTGCCGATTAATAAACACGTATTATTGATAAATTGAGGAAGTTGAACCCCACAAAGTAACAGAATAATAGCCAACAAAGGTGCCCATACATAAGGACAATCTATAACAGCGTGATATATTGAGCTCAATAACAGTTTATGTATAGGTTTATTAGTCGTTGCTTGTTTTTTTTCTTGATCAATTTCAATCATGATCGTTGCCAAAGGGATTAACGCCAGATTAATAACAATTGCAATCATACTGATTGAAACACTGCTGCTGTTACCGTAAAGGGGTTCTAACAATGCTGGACCATAAAAAGGGCCTGCTGAAAAGCTGCCTGCTAAACCAGCAAGTGCGGCTTCGGTAATATTTCGTTTAAAGAAAATTCGAGCAATAAAAAAACAAATTAAATATAACGCTATATTGCTAAATAATAATGCGCCAAATAATGAGAGCGCATTATGTAATTGATCCTTAGATATACTAAGTGTGCCAGCAAACAAAAGTGGTGGCAGTGTTATAGTAAGAACCAGCTTGCTTAAAGTTGAGATTGTTGTTGCATTGTTTCCAAATATATTTCTTTTGGCTGAAATAAAACCAAACATTAAAATAAGAATGATGGGTATAACAATAGAGGCAGATTGTAACAGATGTTGCATAAAAAAGACGTGCTTTCTGATGTGTTTTAGAGAAAAAAGGTTTAATTGCAGCACATCCAACCAATAGCACGTTGTTGGTTTGTATTTAAAGGGGCTGTTTGTTGGGTTAACGATAATTCGTATTTATTATGAGTATTTATGGTTAATTGATATGGATAAAAACCATCAGCTGTTGGACATCGTAACGGAACGATTTTAGGCAAAGGCAAGGTTATATTACCTTTATTAACCAAGACAAGTTGGATGATTCCAAGATTATTGGGATCAGGAATTTCTTGGGTTATAATGTTTCCATTTAAAGGATGATTGCACAACATGGCTATCCATGTATCTTTGCTCCAGTTACGTTGATCATTGCTTATGGGCAAACGAAACCAGATTATTCCTTGTAAAAGAGTAGGAGTATTTTGTTGTAGTTCTTGGATTAATTTTCTTATCTGTTGGGGGTCGCTATATAATTCCTTGCCAAATTGTCCTGATTTAAAGTTGTTTTCTCCTTCTATTGCGTAAATTCTGCCTGTTGGGGATGTTTGGATTTTCAAGCCATAAGTAGGTAAAGCAACGTAAAAAGGATGGTGACTGAGACGATTCATTTTATAAATATAATTCAAAGCATTCTCTGGGTTAAATAAACCTGTTTTAGGATTATCTACACTGTGAACTTGTAGAACAAGATAAGGAACTTGTTTACTTAGCTCTGGGAATTGAGGTGAACGCAGCCAGTCTGGGATCATGGTAATATTGAGTTGAATATTTTTAGGAAGTTTTTCTTTGAGTGATTTTAACAGGGTGATATAAAGATTTAATTTTGAAGTTGGCCAATCCAAATCGAGTTCTATATTGCGAATATGATTATTTTGATAAACAGGTGAATTTTGAATCAGAGACAAAATTTCATCAGTAGATGGCAATGGACGCAATCGATCAAAACGAAAAACTGCCGTTAAAGGCAAGTGTGATTGTTGTAACCACTCAAATGAAATAACAGGGTAAATAACTTGCCCATCGGGTTCATACTCTCCTGCTAAAAACCTCCAGTCTGTAATATAAGGGGTAGTTTGCTCTATTGCAGGCTTTAAGCTAGCAACCCATTTTTTTTGCCAAATATAAACTTCTTGAGGTAAAATACGGTTGGTATGAGTGCTTTGGGTTAAGGAAAATAACAAGATAATAATAGTAATCTTGATAAAGCACTTGCCATATTTTATTGGACTGTAACGCAATTCATTCCTTTTTGTTTTAATTGACGACAAGCTTGTATAGCGGCGATTTGGTTAACACCAGTTAATCGTGCTCGGTATAAAGTTGATCCATTTTTATGAACAGTTTGTATAGATTGGCTGGCAGATGACAAAGAGCTACCAGCATTACGTTGTGCTCTGGAGGTTGCTTGTTGAGCTAAACTGGCAGAGGAATAAGCACCTACTTGTATTCCCCAATTTCCCCCCGTATTGGCGTCAGGCACATAAGCAACTTGCACAATATCAGGTGTTGCTTGTCGTTGCGCGGGATAAATAGGTGTCATAGGTTTATAAGAGTTTTTACCAACAGTATTTTTCACTTGTTTATGTTGAACAGTATTTTGTGCAACCATAGTCGTTGGTGCATATGACTTAGGGGTATAATAGGCTTCTAAGGGTAAAGGGGTTTTAGAGTTTGAACGTCTGGAAGAGCCACTAGCATATTTTGCAAAAGGGCCACTCATTGGTACATCATTACCGAGTTTTTGTGAAACAGCTGCTAGATATTTCTTGGTTTCTTTAGGCAAAGAAGAACCTTTATTTAAATGATTGCTTAATGTTCCAGGCCCTCCATGATAGGCTGCAATAAATCCTGGGGCTCCGAATTTGTTGTATAAAATACGAATATAAGCTGTTCCAGCCATGATATTATCCGAAGGATTATAAGGGTCTTTACCCAATTTATAACGTTTGGCCATATCTTTATACGCAGGTGTTTTAAGTTGCATTAACCCTTTTGCCCCATGAGGAGAGGTGATGGGACGTTTATTATAATATTGATATCCACGAGATTCTTGCATCATCACAGCACGAATCCATTGATCAGGCACATTAAAACGTTGTGATGATTGATTAATATATGGTCCCCACGGATCAGCAGGAGGCCCGGGTGGTTTCCAATTTGGATGGCTGGACATATAATTGCTGTAACGAGAAGAGACCACAACGCCACCTTTATTTTTACTTCCTCCACCTCCACAAGCAGTCAAGCATAATAAAATCAAGACAGGAGAAAAACGTAAAAAATATAAGAATGAATCCTTTTTCATATTTTTATAGATTTTCATTACTTTTTTATCCTGAAGTGATTAAATGCGTTTTTTATTTATAACAGATGAATATTGTTTTGTTAAAGGCATAATCGCTATATTTATAAAGCGTTATTCTGTCTATTAAGATATTGGTAACAGTTTTTTATAAAAAGAACTATGTTATACTCGCAGTTCAAAGCAATGATGTATGGTTAAGGATCAAAGATGATTATTTTTGAAGGTGAGGAGCTGTTGCTGCATTACCATGAGGGAACAAGTGATTATATTTTAATTACCTTCACATCCGCAGATCAGACTGAACAAGCGCAAAATAATTATTTTTTAAAACCCATTGTTGAGAAATATGATTTGTCTTGCTTGGGGATTACAACCAAATTTGATAATTATTATCAGCATTCTGATATGTATCATATTATTCCATTATGTAATGAAATTGCTAAAAAATATAAAAAGATACTCGTTACAGGGCTTTCGATGGCTGCATATGCTGCGTTAAAATTCTCGGCATCGCTAAACGCAGATATTGTTTTTGCGATGGGTGCACGTTATACGCTGGATGCAAATATTGCTTCGGTCAGTGGGATTATGCAAAGGACAGTAGATAGATTAGACCCACATTCTATCGTGCAGACAACGATCCAACCTCATGAAGTTTCAGGTAAGTTATATATTGCTCATGATACTTATCAAGGGAGTGTTGGATATAATGCAATTGATCATGAGCATATTGATAAAATTATAGAAAATTTGCCTAATACAGTCCTTGTGCCTGTTTTATTTGCTCATCATCTCGTTATTAATAGTTTAAAAGGATCTGAAGAATTTAAATCTATTCTTGATATGCTGATCACAGGAAATGATAAGGATGTTATACAACAAGTTGTTAAAATTCGTAGACATCATATTCATAATATTTATTCTAAGATTAAACTGTTAAGGCATCGTTATCCTTTACTTGTTTATAAACTGCTTACCAGTAAAGCTTTTTCAACAGTTAAAAATAATCATATCATATTTGATGATAACGAGAATAATTTACTATTAATTTATAGTTTATGTAAAAAAAATCATCATCAACAAAGCCGTAATTTATTGAGGTTGTGTTTTTTAAGAGCATATTTAAAATGTAGTTTTTACGAGGCTGATCAAATTAATTTACGGCATAACATGAATGATGATAACTCATTATCCCACTTGCCTTATTTAATTGCATATAATTACTATATTTTAGTTTACGATCAGGCCAAGAAAAAAATTATCCCAGTGCGTGATTTTATATATAATTCGTATTGTCTACCAGTAAGGTTATATGGGGATCAGTCTGGTTATCGGTTGGTATGCGTGTGGGAAGATGTATTGTTTAAATTACATTATCGTAAAGGCGAAATATTGATTACCCCTTTTGTTTTTGAGGAACAACAAGAAGATATTATTGTAGTCGAAAAGCAAGAAAATATAGCAATTATTTATAGTAAAGATCGTAAGCTTTGTTTTCAGGTAGACCTACAAGGGAATGGTAACTTTTATCCCAATGAACCAAAAGAATGGGAACAGTTTGCGATTATTTAATTGGTTTATTGTGTGATAATACAAGAAAGCTGCTTTTGTTTTAGTTCAGAACAAGCTTGCGCCGCCGTATAGGCACTAAGGCCTGACAGTTTAACACGATATAAAGGTTTTCCATTTTTTTGGATGGTATCAATGTCTGTTTTTGCAGAGGCAAGTAAACTTGATGCTTGTTGTTGGGCTTGTTTAGCTGCTTTGTTGGCGACAGAGTTAGACGAAAAAGCACCAATTTGCACAGCATAATTACCAGAGTTAGCAACTATACTTGAAGGATTATAATCGATGGAGGAAGTTTTTTTTCTTATTGATTTTGATGTTTTTTTTGTTGGTGTGTAAGCGTCAGAACTACTTGTATTGGGGGACAGGATAATAATAGGCGGTTCATTTGCAACAGGTGATGCAATGACATGTTCGTTAGGGGTGACGGTTAACGGTTTGTTTGCAAAATCATCACCACCACATGCGGTAAAGAATAATAAAGTAGTCAATGGAATAAAGCGGATGAAGTATAATGGATGTGTAGTCAAAATTTTATTGATAATAACCATTATGAGACTCTTTATAATAACGAACTGAACTTATTATATATATCAGAAAGAAAGATATTTCTTCAAATCATTTTTATGTTTTAATAGCTTTTATATATTTAGAGCAAAGCAAGCTCTTCAAGTTCTTTACGTAGTTTAATGGGTAAGTCCAGTAACTGTATGTTGTTTGTGTTTAGATCTTGAGGAGCATTCTCTGATTTAAGGTAGCGCCACCCTTGAAATGGACGCATTGCAATGGACTGTGTGCGTATAATTTCAGGTTCCAGCGAGATTTTGATACAAGGGTTTCCATTTTCTCGGATACTGGGTGTAAAATCTTTGATAATTTGTCGACAACACAAAGACCCTTTGATTACACGGTATAAAGAGCCACCATCATTGAGAATTTTCTCTGCCTCTTTGGGTGGGCAACGTGTGTATACATACGGATAGCCTTTATTGTCTTTGGCATAAAGTTGATTTACTTGTTGTAACTCTTCAATATCTGTAATACCAACTGCAACTTTCATGATATGAAGCATGGATTATCCTTTCTATATCTAAGAGTATATTATTGAAGTAAAACGTCCAGTATTGCGTTAAGACGTAAACGTCCTTGGGGTGTTGTTTTAAGGTAATTATTATCCCAAGAAAGATAATTTTCTTCGAGTAAAGCTGTGAGCATTGATTGGTTAATAGCATCCATCAAATCAACGTCACAACGTTGCGCAAAAGCCTTGGCTTGAACACCCTCAGTTAACCGTAATCCCATAAGTAACATTTCTTGAGCTTTGTCCTTTGAGGTCAGGGCCTCTTTGACACATAAAGCATGCCCATTTTCTTGTACTGATTTCAACCATTTTTGCGGGTTTTTATGGCGTTCAGTGGCATATAAAGTTTGTTCTATCGTTACGCGCCCATGCGCCCCAGGGCCGATACCAATATAATCTTGATAACGCCAATAGGTTAAATTATGCCTGCTCTGTGCACCCATTTTGGCATAATTAGAAACTTCATAAGCTTGCAGTCCATATTGTCCTGTTATGGTTTCAGTCATATTCAAAAGCGTTGTACTGATTTCTTCATTAGGTAAAGTAATTTTGCCTTGTTGATATTGTTTTGCAAAGATGGTTCCAGGCTCAATGGTTAATTGATACAAGGATAGATGATCATTTGCCAATGATAATGCTTCTTTTAACTCGTTTTCCCATTCATGAACGCTTTGTCCTTCACGAGCATAAATTAGATCAAATGAAACACGATTAAATATTTTTTTTGCTAAACTTAATGCTTCAAGCGCCCCAGCAACAGAATGTTCCCGACCCAAAGCTTTTAAAGCGGTGGGGTTAAGGCTTTGAATACCCAAAGAGACACGGTTAACACCTGCTTGTTGAAAATCTTTGAGTTTTTGGTTTTCAACACTGGTAGGGTTGGCCTCAAGGGTAATTTCTATGTCATTCGATACAGGAAGCAAGCTGGTTGCAGTATCAATTAAAGTTTGCACCGTTGAGGGAAGCATTAAGGAAGGTGTTCCCCCACCAAAGAAAATAGAGGTGAGGGGTTTTTTAGGAATTTCTGCCAGTGAAGTTATTAATTCCTGAACAAGGGCATTGGCATATGCCTCTTGAGGAATTTGTTTGGCAACGTGGCTATTAAAATCGCAATAAGGGCATTTGGCCAAACAAAAAGGCCAATGAATATAAAGTGCAATGCCCTGTTGCTGATGTTTAATTGTAGGTTCCATAATAATCAGATAGATACCCGAACGGCTAATTCAACCACACGATCTGCGGGAATACGCAAGAAATCGGTGACAGGACTGGCGTTTCTATTCATAAACATGTAGATATTTAATCTCCATCTACTCATCTTAGGAATAGCAGCAGGAACAATTTGTTCTCTGGTGGTAAAATAAGATGCTTGTAAAGGATCAAAAAAGCCCAGCTGTGGTTGTGATTTCAAAAGCTCCAAGACTTTAGGTAAGTTCGGCATTTCCATAAAGCCATAACGCACGATGACTTGATAAATATTAGGCGCAAGTTTACGCATGGCAATACGATGCCCGTATTCTGCTTCTGGTTGTTTTAAATTCTCAATCGTTACAAATAACACATGATCATGTAAAACTTTGTTGTGACGCAAATTATGAATCAAAGAGTTAGGAATAGACATAGGATCTGGCGTCATGAAAATAGCAGTTCCAGAAACGCGAGTAATTTTTCCTTGTGGTAAACGAGCAAGGAAAGAAGCAATAGGCAAAGCCCCTTGTTCACGTTTTTTGATGATAATACTACGCCCTTTGTTCCAAGAGGTCATCATAATCGTTAAACAAATACCAAGGAGTAATGGCACCCAACCGCCTTGAGGAATTTTCAAGGCATTTGCGGCAAAGAATGGAATATCGATACAGAAGAAAATACCAAAAATGAAAGCCACTTTATAGACTGGCCATTTATAGAGTTTATTAAAGACAACGCATGATAAGGTTGTTGTGCAAAGGAAAGTTCCTGTCACTGCGATACCATAAGCCGCAGCCAAAGCTTCAGAGGATCTAAAGCTTACAATCAATAATAAAGATCCCAACATCAAAGCATGATTAACATCAGGCACATAGATTTGCCCTTCTTCTTCGGCATTTGTATGTAATATACGCAATCTTGGGAAATATCCCAGTAATGTTAATTGTCTGGCTAAAGAAAAACCACCAGAGATTCCAGCTTGGCTGGCGATAACTGTGGCAAAGGTTGATAAAATAACCAACGGTATATTAAACCAATGAGGTGCTAAATAGAAAAAAGGATTACTTAGCGCCTTTGCATCGCTTAATACCAAAGCACCCTGTCCCATATAGTTTAAGGTCAAACAAGGTAATACAAAGAAAATCCACGCATAACGAATTGGATTTCTGCCGAAATGTCCCATATCCGCATATAACGCTTCGGCACCTGTAACGGCCAAAACAACAGAACCAAGAGCCAGAAATGCCATCCATTCGTGTTGAATAATAAAGGTTATTGCATAATATGGAGACAAGGCTGCCAAAATAAAGGGATGTTGGATGACTTGTAATAATCCCAGGGCACCGATGGTGCCGAACCACAAAAACATAACGGGTCCGAATATTTTGCCAATGCGTTCTGTCCCCTTGCTTTGCATACTAAATAAGCCAAACAAGATAATCAAAGCCATTGGCACGATAAATTCTTGGGTTTGAGGAATGGAAACTTCAAGCCCCTCAATGGCAGAAAGCACCGAGACCGCAGGAGTAATCATTCCATCGCCAAAGAAAAGGCAAGTTCCTGCAATCCCGACAATCCCTAAGAGGACTTTGCCTCTGATATTTTTCGTAACACGTTGTGCCAACGACATTAATGCTAGAATACCACCCTCACCATTATGGTCGGCACGCATGACTAACATTACATATTTAATAGTAACGACTAATATCAAAGCCCAAAAAATAAGGCTGACAATACCGAAAACTTCCCAGCGTTGCACGTCTGTATGATGATTAGAAATAACCCACATCGTGGATTTGAATGCATAAATCGGACTGGTTCCGATATCGCCATACACAACCCCAAGAACAGTCATTAAAATTGCTGCGTTTAAAGGTTTGATCTTATGTTCAGGCTGATCAGTTCCAAATTCGGTTATTGGGCTTTCTTCACTTAATGAAGGTAAAACTGCAACACCGCCTTGTAACATTTCTTCTTCATTTTTAAGTTCAGCATTATCATGAATAGAAGATACATAGGTGGTTGTATCTGTATTTTCAGACGATGGTTCGTCTTTTTTATGAGTATCTTCCTCGTTTGAAGAATCAGTCATGTAGGGGGACTCCGTGTTTATTTATAATCTTTGCTTGATTATTCAAAAACAGCTTTAATTTAAAATAGAAAACAAATATAGCTTTTTGTTATTTTTGAAAAGTTTTTTGTGTGGTGAACTATTTTATAATTTAGGAGGACGGTTTCCAAAAATAGCAGAGCCTACTCTTACCAAAGTTGCACCACAAGCAATGGCTTGCTCAAAATCAGCAGACATACCCATTGAGATTTCTGGTAAATGATATTGACGAGCAAAACTTGCCAGTTGTTGGAAATAAGGGGTGGGATTTTGGTCAACAGGGGGGATTCCCATAATCCCTTGAATTTTTTCACCAAATTTCTTGATGCAAGTTTCAATAAAATCATTAGCCTCTGATGGCATTATCCCTGCTTTTTGAGGTTCTTGGCCAATATTGATTTGAATAAATAGTTTAGGGCATCGTCCCGTTTTATCGATTGCTTTTTGCAAAGGATTTAATAAAGCAACGCGGTCAATGGTTTCAATGACGTTGGCTATTTTCACAGCATCAATAATTTTATTGGTTTGTATCGGGCCGATAATATGCAAACGAATATCAGGGTTCATCTCAAATAAAGGTGTAAATTTTTCTTTGGCTTCCTGTATTCGATTTTCCCCGAATATGAATTGATTATGTGATAAAGCAGCTTGCACCGCGGTGATCGGATGAAACTTAGAAACAGCAACAAGTTGTATTTCTGTGGACTCACGATTACAAACATCGGCTGCTTTTTCAATACGCTGTCTAATATTGTATAGATTTTGTTGAATTGCTAAACTATTCATAAAAGGGGATCAGTACAAAATGAAAAGAATATTTTATACTACGATAGATGAGTATCTTTATCTATGTTTTTTTACCATTTATGTTCACGTAATTGCGTAATAATTGCTTTACGTTGTTCAAAACGTTTTTTAAGAAAACTATAAAAAAACCAGTCTTTAAGGAAAAATGGACTATATTTATAGAGTGTTTTCTCTAGCTTATTCCATTGTACCTTAGTTCTATCGCTTCTACGTTCAGAAGGCATACACCAATGCTTAGAAGAATAATAAATTTTACCAATTTTTGTAAAAGTTAGTCATTTTGTATTCAGTTTCAAACTGAAAATTTACG
>DWPH01000129.1:0-11099 GCA_018251535.1 Autochton itylus | reverse complement strand
TAAACACTAAGTAAATAATAAATTGAATTAAATCTAATCGAATTATATTAAATGACAAAATTAATTAGTCTTAGATACTAACAAATAATACTAAGTGAACGGATGGAATCCTCGTAGATACATTATAGTTTTTGTTACGAAGAACTTACAAGTTTTCCTTGCCCGCAAATCAAGTTTCGCACCTGAACCAAATTTATCTTTCGCATCAAACCTACGTCACTCTGGAGGTTTAACTCGGCGTAATTTATCGCAAGTGTCCTGCGAAAGTTGTGTGATAGATGGAAACTAAGTGGACAGTTTGCGTAAGTCGTATACTAATAGTTTTTGGGTAAATCTATATAAATACGAAAGGACACTCAAGTATATACGAGTATAATTGCAGAGCCTTAATTACTGAAGCTACAACCATGAAATTTGAACAATAGGTTCGTTTTATGACGTAAACACTCACTAGAAAAGGAATTTGTGATATTCTACCCCTAAAGGCGTTAATAGGGGTTGAAAGTTTGCTAGTAAAATATATATGGAGGATTTCTAATGAAATAAATAGACTATAGCAACTGATATATATGTATAAAGGTACAAGGATTTAAAAGGTTTTGAACCGGTTTGAAAATACGGTTCGACAGGTGAGATTCCACCCACATGTCTATTTCACGCGTTAAGTTGTTCATGTGTTTCTTTAAAAAGTTGTGGATGCTGACTGCTGCTGGCTGCTGACTTAAACACGAGGCGACAATCAGTTCTCATGATCGGCAACGCATCTGTGATTGACTTCAGGTAGAATTTGGTTCCACATGGTTAAGGATGTCCAAGTTCATAACGACCACTGATACTCAGGTTGCCTCCAGGTGGCCTCCTTTGCTAGTCCAATTTTATAAAAAAATTAAGTAAATAAATATTGAGACGGCGATGGACGGGACATGGGTCACG
This sequence comes from Autochton itylus, assembly GCA_018251535.1. NCBI lineage: Eukaryota > Metazoa > Arthropoda > Insecta > Lepidoptera > Hesperiidae > Autochton > Autochton itylus. The sequence goes on along the minus strand of DWPH01000129.1, from coordinate 10,166 downwards.
GACCGCTATTAGCAACATTTCTTGTGTGATTATATCCTTCAAAAACCACGATATGCTATATGTTATCATCATGGATATCGGTAATTAACCTTTTGGACTGCTGGTATTAAGCCTTATGCGTGATTTGAAACCATTTGCTGTTGATTGGCCACTAATTCTTTCCTTCCTCAATTCACAATTCAATTGTACTGTATATTATAGAATAATAATTGCACTATATACTTTAAGTAGGACGATAATATAAATTACATCGATAATTCAGAGTGCGTCTTAAAAAGGTCAGAAATATATAAAAAGCACGTCGTCTAAACTAGTATGTCAGCAAAAATAAGAAATAATAAAAAAGTGAGTCCGTGAAAAATAAACGCATTATATTATTGCGATAGTTTTGTAGGAAATACTATTTTTCTTTAAAAAATGTGGCTCAGCTAGCTTCAGACCTACCGTTGTAGAGAGCGCCGTTTCCAGCTATGAGATCTAAGAGGGTTGCAGCCAAAACTCGCACATTTTACCGAGATTAAATTTCAGTATATTGCTTTGAAGACTTACTACGAACTACAAATTGAGTCTGCACTGTGATTTTCACCAATTTCTATACGAAATTGTAGCGCAGTCTTGTTCTAATAGATATAATTACGACTATGCCTAAAACAGGACTCCTACAGCCTTACTACAAATTGTTGTATAACAATTTGATATTTGGTTAAAGTAATAGGAGCTTCCAATTATCATCATCTTCAACCTAAAGTAAGATTGTAACTTACTTAAGGCGATCAGATATATATTGGCGAAAATAAGGAGGAGGTTTTGACAAAGGCAGATCTCCCGTCGAGACAGGTGATCAAGCCCGGGGAGCGGTCGAGTCGACAGTCTCTGTTCGGAACTTGTATATATACAAGATGTTAAGAAAACTTCGACAGCGTGTTTCAGAAACGTCATCTCTTGACGAGTTGTGGGTAGTCGCCCCAAGGTTATATGTTGGGTTGTATGTTTATTTATTATTAAGAAATAATATTTAAAATTAAAAAAGGAGCACAATTTTCACTAGTTCTTTATTCTAAATTGTAATAACTTGCAAATTGGCTGGCTTTAACTAATCTTAATGGCTACCCACATTTGGCAATGGTCAGACGGTGAGGTCAACGCATGAAAACCTTGTGGTTGGCTTCTCAATCCCAGGGACCTTAATACGATAAGACGGTGAAGAACAGTCTATATGGCCGCTGGCTTGGCTAGGGTCCTGACGGCTGACGTCAGAACCGTTATAAATATAAACATTATGAACAACATTACATTTAACCAATATAATTATGTAAATGTTGAGTAGCAGACAAGTACGTCTCGAAATTAATGCGAATAAATTGAATTATGAATCAGTTTTTTCGGTAACCACCGAACCCCACTTGTTTTACATATCGCACCTTCGGTAGAACAAGGGCACAATTGTCAAAAATTGCAAAAATGAATTAAGTATACAGAAATGCCTTAAAAATGCTATTTGAACTGGAGGAACAAAGACAGTCATTTAATTCCTTTAAAAATCCGCTAGGCGAAAATAGTGACTTTGTCTTATTGGTGCCTTTTTACTGCTCTCTTGGCTGGACATTGTCTCATTGGTCAGTTGCGCCGTCGGCGGGGAGAGAGGCAGTCGTCACTTGGACCGCTAACGTCGTAAAGGTAAATATGCCCTTTTAATTTTTTGGTTTCTGGAGCGACAATGCCACATCTATTACACTTATGCCTAATTTATAATTTTAAAATTGGAAGGACAAAGTCGTTCAGACAGTTATGCCCTTGTCCGTTCAAGATTTGTTTTATTCCTTGGTCTTAAAAGTAAATGTGTTTTTGTCATTCCAATTGCAATGCTATTTTGCTAGACTTAATGACAATTACGTTTTTGTCATTCCAAATTGACTTGATTTAATATTAATGTTTGTTATTTAAGTTAATGAAATAAATTTGTATTATTTTTTAATACAAATTCTGTGATAAATTTTCTGTTTATTTATTAGTATTGGTATTTTTATGTATTTACGACTAGTAGGTATGCATTATTTGTGAATTGTGATATGAATAGTTTCTTTGTATGATTTAAATTTTAATAAAATTTTCAGAATTTAAAATGGGATCTCGTAGTAAAAAAATTTTAATGATGCTTAATGACGAAAATAATTTGCAAATCAAAGAAACTGACACAAATTCTAATAGATCTTGTCGCGAAAGAGATGTGGCCTCTAACAGAGCAGCAAATTCAATCGAAAACTCGTCAATGTGTAAGTATATTGTTGCTATTTCTTAATTCATATTGGTATGTTACTTAAGTTTTTTATATAAATATATATTTTTTTACAGCTAATAACATGGTTGAAACATGGATAGATATGAATATAAAAAACCAGGGCCCTGTTAAATCAATGGAAGGCATCATTTCAGAAACAACGGATACACCTATTGAATCATTACCGTCACCTCTTCTAGATTTCGAGAATTCTGATGTTGAAAAAATGGAAAATAACAATTTTGGAACAGAAATTTCTCCTGCGGTAAATACTACAGGTAAGATAATAAAACTGCTATACAAATATCTGGATTATTTCATGTGTAAAGTAACTGAGATATTATTCTTTCATCACCTTTTTAGAGGTTGCAAGTGAGCTTAACTCCTCAAAGAGTGGAGATTTTTCACCATCTGAAGGATCAGATTATAAACCGCCACGAACTGTGAAACATAAGAGTATATTTAAAACTAGATCTCCCAAACGTAGCACCTCGTCCAGTTCTTCAAGTTCCAGCAGTAGCTCGTCTAGTTCGTCGAGTTCTTCTGACACTGATAATAGGGGTAATATTGATGAGGCTGATGGTAATACGGAAAGTGTTGAAGTTTATAACGACCCAGGACCCCTTGTGGATACGAGTGAAGATCACACTGAGCAAGTAATTAATAAAAAGCAGTCAAGAAAGCGACAAAAAAATACACAGCAATGGAAACAAGCTGTTTCAAAACGTTTAAAAAATAGTGGCCAAGAATACACGACCAAAAGAGGCAAGATCGCACCAGCGAAATCCATGCGCCCTCCATGCAAAACCTCGTGTCGTCTGTCTTGTTCTACTAAAGTTTCTTTTGAAACGAGGAGTGTGATTTTTAAATCCTACTGGGAATTGGGAACACACCAAAGGCAAAGAGATTTTCTTGCATCATGTATTAAAAAACAAAATCCTACAACCCGAAGAATCAAGATCACAGCAAATAACACATTTAAACCACCGAGGAAACCGAACTCAACCTATCATTTTCTGATAAATGGTGAGGAAATCAGGATTTGTAAGACTTTTTTGCTGAATACTTTATGTATTGGTGAAAAAACATTGCGGAATGTAATTGACAAAATATCTGATCAAGCCTTGTTTATAATGAGTCCTGCCGATAATCGCGGAAAGCATAATAACCATTGTAATTTAAGCGATGAAGTCGTGAAATCGGTCCGAAATCATATAAATTCCATTCCTAGAACAGAAAGCCACTACTTAAGGGCTAATACAACCAGGGAATATATAGATGGAAGTTTAACTATAGCGGAGCTTCATCGTGATTACAAAAAGATTCAAGAAACCGCTGGAAAGGAATTTGCAAATTATGATGCCTACTATCGAATTTTTAATACTGATTTCAATCTTGGTTTGTTTATTCCCCGAAAAGATCAGTGCGATGAATGTGAGGCGTACAAAAACTCTAACGATAAGGAACCACTGATGGAAAAATACAAAAAACACCTAGAAGAGAAAAGTTTAAGCAGATTAGAACTAAAACACGACACAGAACAATGCAAAAATAGTGATTCTAATAATATAGTTGCCATTTTCGATCTACAGGCAGTCTTACCTTGTCCAATTGGCCAGTCATCAGCTTTCTTTTATAAGTCCAAGTTAAATTGTTACAATTTTACGGTGAGGACTCATTTTCTAATTAGTTAATTATAGTGTTAAAATTAATCAATTTATGTTCGAATGTACCTAATGTATATTTTGTTTTAGGTATCCAATATAAAAGACGATACCACAATTTGCTTTTTCTGGCACGAGGGTCTTGGCAAACGCGGCGCCAATGAAATAGGAACATGCCTTTACAAGTTTTTGGAGGATCTTTCTAACAAACAACCAGATAAAGACATAATATTTTATTCGGATAATTGCTGCGGGCAGCAAAAAAATAAGTAAGTTTGTTGCCTTTTATAATACAATTAATTTACAGTAGATTTAGATAAATAGGAGTGATTGTTGTTATAATTCATACTGAACAATATAGGTAGGTAATGTACTTATAATGTAAATAATTATTTCTACTTGTTTCAGATTCGTTTTTGGAATGTATTATTATGCTGTCAACACATTGCCTATAAAGTCAATAACACACAAATTCCTTATTAGGGGTCATACCCAGAATAAAGCTGATGCCGTCCATTCTGTAATAGAAAAAAACGTTAAGCGAGCTAAAAAGGCTGGACCTATATACACTCCAGCAGAATACATCAGTCTTATTAAAAATGCTAAGAAAAAGGGTGTTCAATTTACCGTTAAAGAAATGAATTTTGATTCTTTCATTGATATGAAGCTGTTATCTGAAGATATTAATTTGAATGTAAACAAGGATGTTGAAGGAAATACTTTTAAAATATTGGATACGAAAGCGATCAAATTTATGAAAGATTCAGAGATATACCAATTTAAGTGCAGCTACAAAACCGACGATTGGACAGCAGCGAGAATTCGAACAGGTCGTATCGGTAATAAAAAAAGTGTGAAAGATGTCACACTAAACCAGCTCTATAAGGAAAAGTTACCAATCCCTCACAGAAAAAAAGAAGACATTCGTCAATTGATATCCTCAAATATAGTTCCTAAGTTCTATGAACAATATTTTAACAACCTTTTTTAAGAAAAGGAGAGAGAGCTAGAACTGATTCGTTAGTAAGAAAAAAGTAATTGTTATAAAGATATTTTTATATTTTTTAATTAATATTTTTTGAAGTGTGATTCTAAAGAATTTCATTTGCATAACAGTGAATCTTGTTAAAAATAATGTCACTGTTATTTTTGTTATCTTCTATAATTCTATTTTCATTGTGATTCCAAAGAGACACAAACGTGAGATTATTGACGACTGATTAGTAAGACTATAATGATAGTTTAAGTATTATATTTCGTGAAAGTTACTACATTTTTTTTACTTTATAAGAAAATAAAAAGTTTATACGGAAAAACAAGGTATTTTTATTCGAAAATCATCCTAAATTAAAGCTCAAATTTAGTCCTAATTACAAAATAATATACATTTTGGTAGAACAAGGGCACAAATGTATCCCTTCCTTAAAATTAAAATTAATTAAAAAAAAACTAAAAGTTCTTAATTCTTGTTAACTATACGCCTAAAAAGGATATAATATATTATAGTTTATATCATGCAAAGAAGAAAAACTTTCGAGCAATATTAACAGAGCAAGACCTCACTGAATGCAATAAATATCTTAAAATAGCTCTCCTGTAAAATAGCAAAAACTGCAATTATGCCCTTGTTCTACCGAAGGTGCGAAATATACAAAATTATTGGACCATTAGACAAGACAAGGCTTTTGAAGTTCTAAAGAAAAACTTATCCAATATTAGATCTTTAGGTTATTATAATACTTCTGATAGGACCCAAGTTATTGCTGATGCCTCTCCTGTGGGTTTAGGTGCAGTATTGGTTCAGATTGGCGAAGATGGTCCCCGTGTGATCGCTTATGGTCATAAAGCTCTTACAGACTGTGAAAAAAGATATTGCCAAACAGAAAAGGAAGCGTTAGCACTCGTTTGGGCGGTTGAACATTTTAAAATATACCTGTTTGGCAAAGACTTTGAACTAATAAGCGATCACAAACCATTGGAAACCATTTTTGGAAGAACATCTAAACCATGCGCTAGAATAGAACGGTGGGTTCTTAGGTTACAGGCTTATAGGTATAAAGTCATTTATCGTCCGGGCAAATCAAACATAGCTGACACCATTTCGAGGCTTGGAAAAACTTCCCCGACAGAACCATTTGACTCAGAAAATTATATAAACCATGTCGTTAATTATAGTAGACCTATTGCAGTACCATTAAATGAAATTAAAGGATGTTCTGCTGAAGATGGGGAAATTTTGAAAGTCAAGAAAGGCGTCTATTATAACGATTGGCACGATTCCATAAACAATTTTAAATTAATACAAAATGAGCTATGTTTTAATGGTGACATCCTACTTCGAGGTACAAGAATAGTTATCCCTCATAATTTGCGTCAACGTGTACTAGAAGCAGCCCATGAAGGACACCCAGGCATAGTAGCAATGAAGGCTCGTCTTCGAACAAAGGTTTGGTGGCCAAGAATTGATAAAGATACTGAACTACTAGTAAAATGTTGTCGAGGTTGTACTCTGGTATCTAATCCTTCTCCACCGCACCCAATGAAGAGACGAACACTTCCTGCTGAACCTTGGGTTGATGTAGCGATGGACTTTTTAGGGCCCCTCCCTAGTCGCGATTACCTTTTGATACTTGTTGATTATTATAGTAGATATAAGGAAATTAAAATAATGCGTAATATTACTTCCCTTGACACGATAAAGGCCTTGAAAGAAATCTTCTCCAGATTAGGTTACCCGGCGACTTTAACATGTGATAATGGAAATCAATTCACTAGTGAGGTTTTCCAAAACTATTGTAAAGAATGTGGTATCATCGTAAATAATACAATACCCTATTGGCCTCAAATGAACGGGGAAGTTGAGAGGCAAAAACCGAAGTGTTTTAAAACGTTTAAAAATTTGTCAAGCAGAAAGTCGGGACTGGAAAGAGGACCTCTTTAGTTATTTAATGATGTATAACAGTACACCTCACTCTGTTACAGGCAAATCTCCCTCAGAATTATTTTATAGGAGACAATTTAGAGACAAGGTCCCATCAGCTCCAGACATGGAATTTAAAACAATTGATGCAGATGTAAGAGATAGAGATCTTCAATTGAAAGAAAAAGGAAAAGTGTATGGAGACCTGAAAAGAAAAGCAACAGACAATAACTTAGAAATAGGTGAAAAAGTATTAGTAAAAAATTTTATCAGAGATAATAAGTTGACCACCAATTTTAATCCCACTACACATACGGTCACTGGTGTGGCTGGTGGCGATGTTAATATTCGGAACGATGATACTGGAAAAGAATACCGTCGAAATATAGTCCATTTAAAAAAGGTTAATGATTTGTGGACTGTGGTTGATAAAAATGTTAATAATGATGTTCATAATGATAATTTAGAACATAATAACGAATTAAATTAAATTATTTATGATTGACTTGCATTGTTTAACTTTGTTATTGTTTACATGTTATTTTGTATTGAAAATTATTAAGAAAAATTGTAATATTATAATTTAATTGTAATCTTCAAAAAATCAAATAATAAAGGAGGGATGTAGTGTATGCGCAACCCGACTAGGTCAGTCGTTCACCGATCGTGACTGCGTGCACACGTGCTCGGTGTTCCGTCTACGTTATTATCCCGTAATTGCAATAGTTGTGTTTTATTAATGCCAGTAGATGCAAAACATTACACCACCCATTGACCTTGAATTGGCCAATTTGACTCCACCTAATGAAAAATGATTCCAATGTAGCCAAAATGTCATATCTATTAATTCGCTGATAAACTAAATGTTATTGTCACACATAACGCATATATCACAGTTATATATAAGTCAACGTAGTAGCAAAAGATAAATCTACTATCTATACTTAAAAGTCAATTAAAAAGAAGCGTCCTGAGTGTCTACCCGAACTATTTTTCATTATTTAACGGCTACTCACGATATGATTACGTATTACAGATGTCAATGGGTGACAGTGGTCACGTATCATCAGATGCTCGTTTGCTTAGAGTAGGATATATTATAATAAAACCTTTTTCGTGCTTTTTCGTGGTTGCAATGGCCACTAACATATGCTAGACTACACTACCAATTAAATAGGTAAAATAGGAATTAACAGCCATTTATAAACATTTGCATAACCACATTTTCCGTTCTGGTAAAAAGTTTTTTGACGTGTTCATTATCATGATTACATTATCATACTTTATTTGGGTCATGCAAAAACAACTGCATTGTGTGTAAAGTTGCGATTGTTTGCAAAGTATGTAAGTACACATTAATGATGCGTAAATAGATATGAGAAAAGAAGTTCTACGTTTTCAAGATGGTACCATGGTTCATCTGGGTAAGTACCATCGCCACACCTGTTTCTACAGTAAAGTAGTTTATGCGTTTCGTTAGAAGGGTGTTGTTATGCTCAGGAATGGCATCCGTGATTGGCTTCAGTAGAATATCTGTTCTGTATGGAGTTCCTTCCAGGTGGGCAGTACGAACCACTCACCATCAGGTGAACGAATTGAACTTGTATTCAACAGTTTTATTGGGTACCCGAACCATGATCGACTTCAGATAAGATTCTGACCTGTAAGTTCTTATTCTAAAGTATTAAAGTTGGTTAGGTCCATAAGCAGTAAGTATTTTAGAGTCAACAAGTCGACATTTTTCACGATTTGACAAGTTAAACTTATTTATACACATAGTTTAAATTCATCGGCAACACTGTGGTGATCGACTTCAGGTAAGACTATTTTTATAGAAGTCCAAAAACAGTAGGTACTTTAGAATCGATTCTCATTCCCGAAACTGTCATCGTCATTATACTACCTATAATGTTTGTACGTCACACCTGCCACAATTTCTCCATCCGTCCAGGGTTGACTGGCAGAGAATGCCATCAGGCATTATCCTTTTGCCCTATTGTAACTTTTTATTTTATATAAAGGTGCAATGAACAAATAAATAAATTATATAGGGAATTAAGATATTCATAGAAATGTTATAATGAGTGTAGATAAAACTGGCCGGCTCACTTATATATGAAGCGACCATTTCAGTCCACGGGAGTAGCAATGCTTCTGTGATTGACTTCAGATAGGATCTCTACTCTATATGAAGTTGGGCATAGATGTCCGTGGGCGGCAGTGACCACTTACCATCAGGTGGATTGCATACTCGTTTGCTACTTCAATCGTACAAAAAAATGGCAAATATTATGTAAATATATGTATACGTGACCTTACACTTTGTATATTTTAGTGTCAAAATATTCGCACTTTACAAAGTTCATTTACATCTGTCATAACGCTATTTACATTTTTTACTTTTAAGTAGCCCGCTTTAGCCCGCGGTTTCACCTGTGTCTCGTCACTTTAAAAATATAACACAACATTAACATACATATCAACCTAATTACATACATCTTTAACAATTTTAACATAACATTGTTACAAAGAGCTGAAGCAACTGATATTGTCCCTGGCGAAGGTGGCTTCGTTCGCGTGGGGCACGCGCGGCTAATATATTCTTAAGATTTCATGGGTGTTTTTTTCGGATCCTTAACTCTTTGGCCAAAATAAAAGTTGTTTTTATACTTAAACCTAGCGATACAGCAGACCGTCATTATTCTTTTTCTTCTTTCACTTTTTCATATTAAAAATAGTGGAAAAGACAATTCAATCATATTTATTTGTATAAATAGATATATTTTATCTGCGTAAGATATCTGGGAGTACATAAACTACGTTCACACGTGGAACCAATGGACATACACATGCACCCAATACCTAGTCATCGTCTATATCATAACCCCTATGAAGTATATTATTTAAATTATCGTAATTTGTATCGCATCGTTTTGTTATATATTGAGACGTAATTCATTTATTGATTCATTCTTCTTCATACAATTCTTGATCAATAAATGTTATCAGACTATTGTTTATTTTCATTGCAACGAGACACAAGTGATGAAAAAGGAAAGACTGAATTTCACACACTTATATTGTTATTGAAATAAAATAAAATCATTATTCATGACAATTACATTTTTTTCTAATGACAATGGGTGTGGTGTTCGGTCTAGAATAACACCAATCTCTACCGTCCGTGGATATCGTAGGAGGCGACAAATGGATAAAATCCAGTGTTTCCGTGTATAACAGCAACACCCATACGCATGACAGGCGTGATGACTATTGGCAAAAGCCCCTATTAGCGGAGCCCTAT
>DWPH01000128.1:0-11125 GCA_018251535.1 Autochton itylus | reverse complement strand
GTGAAGCAGTAATTATGGCTGACTGTCCGCGCCTGCGAATCTGTCTTTTTCTTTTATGTGTACGTTTTTGTATAAATAATCTGAATTTTATATGCATTTATTTTTATTTTACAGCGAATACGTGAAGAATCTCAACTCAATATACAAATACAATTGTAGCCGTAAAGATGAATTCATCAACAAGGGTCTATGTAAGTTATACAATTATGTAACAACAATTGTATATATAACACTCTATGTATAACACTAATTGCAGTGCAGGCCTAGTGGTTGATTCATAGCCTCTCAATCGGGGTTCCGTATATTAGAAATTCATTATCACTTGCTATAACGATGAAAGGAAACATTGTCAGGAAACCTACACTCCTGAGCGTTCTTTAAAAAAAAAAAGAAATTCTCAAAGGTGTGTGAAATCTACCAATTCACAATTGGCCAGAGCAGTGGACTATTGCCTGAAGTCCTTCTCACTTTCAGGGGAGACCCTTGCCTAGGAGTGGGACAGTAATTGGTTAATGATGACATATAACACTTTCTATGCTCATGGCCATACACTTGGTAAAATTTTGTAACATCAATCTGCTTAACTGGGTAGGATATATAGGTTTTATGAATAATCAAAAAACAGGTATTATTAGAAAGAAGAACATGAAAAACTGCACAAAATTCAAATCATGATGCTATTTATTTTGTGCATCATCATTATCATCAATGTATTGTTGTATCACTGTTCAGATTGTTAGTTGATTAATTTCTGATGTGCACATCATGAACAATCTGATGAGCATACTTGGTATTTGTACCCTGGACTCCAAGCATAAACAAAATCTCGAACCACTTGGGCACTGCTCGCTAACCTTCAATTGTGTCATATATACATACATAAGTTAAAAGTAAAAATATACGAGCTCTTAGTAATTCATATTAACAGGTAAACAAAATTATTAATGATTTTTTTTTTTTCAAATAAATTAGAAATAAAAAAGCCCCAATGAAAACTATGGAAAAAAATTCCTACATATATACATGATAGTATTAGCGAACTATTTTATCAAGCAATTTGTATTTCGTCATTATGTTGCCATATATCATTGTTAATCAATGTATTTTGATAAACGTAATTTTAAAAAATTTATATACTTTTTTATACATATTTAGGACAAGAATCAAATACTGAACACAGTCTTAAAATATGTTGGTTAATTTACCTAACACCCCTATATATGTACTGAATGTATGATAAATTTGACTTTACTTTTTATCACTTGTATTGGGAAACCACAAACAAACAATCAATAATTGTTTTAAATATATATGGCCAAGGATAAGAATCTACCACACTACCATAATGTTGCTTGACTCATATGTGTTCTTATCTAATACATCAGTCTTCTTGAAACCTTGTATTTCTAAGTAATATTAATGTTAAATGAAAGTTAATTTAAATTATATTAATGTTAAATTATAGTTAAATGAAAAGTATCCACAATATGATCGAAAATGCGGTGAACTAAGGATTGCAACCATAGCTATAGCATTTTCATAGCACATCTTAGTGAGCTAAGTGCTATCACAGCTAAGTGTAAGTAAGCTTCGTTCTCGGACATGTCTACTACCATACACTATGTGGATACGCTGAGGCGTGTTGCGTATTTTTTGTAGTACATAGTGTCTTTGTTATTTATGTAGATTTTACAGCAATTTATTATGTAATACAACCAAAGACTGAATTATCAAATAAGCACAAAATTGGTCAGGTGCCTGCTGAGAGATTCACAATCCCCTCATTAACTTAGACACATTTGATTCTTCTAAATGGGTATTCTAATAACATTAAACTTTGTTGACAGATATGTACAGGACAAAACATGGTCATATGGAGAAATTTCCAGAAGATGTCATCCGTGCTGAAGCGGCAGTGGGTGGGGACATCACAATCTTGACTAGAGATGAATTTCAAGAGACGAAAAAAGAAAGCTATGCTAATCTTTTTGGAGACCCCGCAAAGAAAACACCTGTGTCCCATAAAAAAGGTAAATTTTATTACCAAGATATTCAATTTCAGACATCAGATCTGACTGTAATGGGATAAGTATATAAGTTGATTTCCCTAAGATTTTTAGGAACTTTTTAGATCTATTTTAAAAAAGATTGTTCTTTATTTCCATAAATGAAGGCCTAGGTGATTTGTTCTTTGATCAGAGTTCATATATGTGCAAAATTATAAAAAACTTTGATAGCGTGATTTAGAAAACCAGCACCGCCGTCTCTTGACGATTTATGGACAATCCCCAAAGTTCGACACGAGAACCGTAATACATTATCTATTGTCTATGGTCATTTCTCTGCTGCATCAGCAGTAGACAATCCTGTATTTGCGCAAACACTGAATAAATGAATCCTCTAGGCAGTCTACGTAGGTATAATACCACTTCTTAAGTACTGATGATAATTAGTATTTCTGCAAGCTTTGTCGGTAAGTTTGTTTGTTATATATACAAAGTACTTATTTCTTAATATATGTTTTTTGTATTTCTATTTTTCCAGGACGTGGTGGCAGGGGGAGAATTATGGATTCGTTTGGAACTCATACTCCCACAAGAAAGGTATAATATTATATAAATAACAAAGATTTTGTTAGTTTTATAAAGTTTGTCATTCTATTCTTTCAACATATCTATTATAATTTGCAGATAAACCTAGACAAGCCCAATTATAAAGTACACATATTGGTGCAAGGATCACAGTCAACTCCATCACAATCCATGTCTTCAGAAACCGCATCAACACCATCTACAAGCCGCGCTGGGTCCGAACCAGCAGATGACAAAGTAAATGCTGAACAACCTGTATCCACACCGACCAGCCAGCCATCCAATACGCCAAAAATGTCAAGTTCTGGCATCTACGCATGTCATGCTTGTGCATTTACTACGACACGCTTAAACGTTTTAATTCTTCACAATAAAACACACAGTGTCACATTTATGCCATATACACCTTCACCGGTGAGGAAAAAATTAACAAAGACATCAAAATCTTCTAATACTACAAAAACACCGAAAGCACGCAAGGCACGCTCGGAAAAGACTGAAAAAACACCTAAGAAAACCGTAAGTCAAAAACGTGTGGCAGAAGATATACCTGTCACCGAATTGAAAAAGGTAAAGACAGATGAAGAAATAAAGAGTAGTCTTCTAGCTGATTGGGATATTGATGAAGATTCCAATGATGAATCTTCAGTGATGGTTATGACTGGATCGCCAGAAGTAGCAGCTGCAGCTGAATCCTTATCCGAAGCGGCACCAGCGGAACTACCGGAAGCACAAGTCCCTGTAGAAATTCCTATTCCTGTGTCGAAAAACTCTGAAGATTTACTAGTAGCAGAGAAACCAGAATCTTCTAGTGATTCTAAATATGAATTCTGTGAAGACGAGGACTGGCCCGAGGAAGCGGATGTTGGAAGAAAAATTCCACGTGTGAAGAATCCAAAACGAAAAGAAGACACAAAGAGCCTTAGTTTAGATGATGATGAAGTAGCAAGGGAAGTTGCAGAACTTCTAAACAAGACTACAGTTCCAGAGTTGCCATCAGCTCCGGAGCCTTTAAAAGTCGAGGAAAATTTTCCCGAGCCTTCGATTGTGAAGTCCCCAGATAAAAAACCAGAAACAATAATAGAAGCAAGTAACTCTCCAGAAAAACCACCACCTTCAGAAACACAACCTCCTAAAACTATATTCAAAACTAAAACATTTTTTCGAAGTCGACATTCTAGAAGCCAAGATGCAATTGGAAAATACGTAGCAGAACAGTTAAACGCTGAAAGAATGGATATATCGGAAGATATTAATGGATCTGAAATATTAACACCTGAGAGCAGAATTTCTCCACCTATTGTAGAGCCAGTAAAAATCGCTCGTTTAGCACCCAAAATTCAATTGAAAAAGATGAAGGCGGAGGCTGCACAAATGCGTGAAAAAGATAAAATGTCAACGGATAATTTTACGGACGATTTTTTCACAAGTTCACCTACGCCATCTCTAGTATCTCCTAGTAATGTGCCAGAAAAACTTGTTGCGAATGATAATGAACATATAGAGATTGAAAGCACACGAGAAAAGGACGCTATTTTGGAAAAAATAAACAGAGATTCTCCCAGCACTACTACTCATATTGAGGTAGAACACCTTACTAAAACTGATGATATATTGGATCAATTGCAGGAATGTTCCTCACCAAAAGAGGAAGATTCGAAATATGAACAAATTGATATAGAAATAAAAAGTACATTTGAACATAAATTTGAAGAAAATACGACGGATAATGATTTGGATAGAATTGTTTCCTCTAGAAATGAAGCTGACACTAGATGTAATACAGAAGATATTGAACTGAAGGAGCAGAAACAGGATACAATAAACATAGGATTAAAACAAAGACAAGACGAAGTACTACAAAACGTTTCGTATGAAACCAAAGTGTGTGCAAAAATAACCAATGACATATCTGAACAACATAGTCCAACGAAAAGTGAAGAAATCCTGTGTAATAATACCGTAGATGAAGTCGATCACATGAATGTATATAATGAAAATGAAGATACGAATAAAACTGAGACTAACACTGAAGTGCCAGCAAACGTATCTAAAGCAATAACAGTGTCTTCCGAGCGTTTAACTGAACCTTATATGAATGAGTCGACGGCGTCAGCTGTTGATGCTTTATTAAGTGTGTCTCGTGACACTGACAGGGTTACAAAAATCATCAGTAATGACCTTCCAGAAGATTTGTTTGAAGATGACAATAAAGATTCACCAAAAACCATTAACGGTTTTGTTGAAAGTGGTGACAAAGAAAGTAATGGCAAGCAAGACGTGGATGCGTATGATGATGCTCCTGAAGTAGTAAGTGAAACTGTTGTTGAAGACATTGTTAAAGATAAAGATGAACTATATATAAATGAAGATTTGGTCAGTAAATCTGAAGTAAATGTGTCTAATGATAGTCAAAATGCTATAATCTTAGAAGACACACCAAGAGTTGTACCAGAAAATGTCCCGTCGGAATCAGATCTTCAAATAGCGGAAACACTTATTAATTTGCCTTCAACAACAATTCAGAATAAGATAGTTACAGAAACCCAGGATAATATGAGTTTAAAGAAACAATTTCATGAAGATATTTTGTTTGCCAGTAGTAATGTTGATTTACAAAATAATAAAATGGAAGTGGAAGAAACTTGTACAGAAGATAAAGAAATTCCAGCCAATCAAATAATGAACACTGATAATCTCTCAACTCGTTTTGAAACAGAACAAGAAAAAAGTGAAAACCTTAATGCAGCACAGTCCTTGGTTCAAATGTCAGAATCAATAGAACATAAAATAAGTATAGGTGAAATTAATAATACGAACAAGAAAGAAAAACCTAAATCGTTTACATACAAGCCAGTTAAGGATCATGAGGTTATTGTAAATAAAAACCCATTAGAGCGGAAAGCGCCATTATTATCTGTTGAAAAAACCAATGAAGCATCAAATGGTAAAAATGTTTCATTCGAAACAACATCGCCAAAATTATTGAAGATCTTAGAAGAACCGTGGCCAAAGTCACCGACTCCTAATATAATAACAAAACAGGTTATATTGCCAGCAAAAGAAAAAATTTTGAACTTTGATGTCGGCAAGTCTGGAATTACAAATAAATCCGTTTCGCCAAAACAAAAGATAATCATTCGTCGATCAAATACACCTCACAAAAACTTGCTTAACAATGTAACTGAAGTAACAACTCCAGATAAAATAATACTTTCCCGCAGTAGCAATACTCCTCAAGATGGCGCCTCTGTTCAAACGTATACCATTCAAACAGCTGCCGAGGCTCCGTCCGATCCCAATACTATTGTGATACAACAAAAAGTTAGAAAAATAGCCAAACCACCTGCCAAGTTACAGAAATTGAAGCCCCATGCATCACTCGTGCCAGCAGTGACAACAACCAAAGTTACTAATGATACGCCCAGTACAGAAGATGCTATGTTTGATATAAATTCTATGCCGATAGTATTGTCTGATGATATTTTAACTCCGGAGAGCATTGAAAAAATGCCAATTGTAATGTCAGACGGTAACATAATAACAAATCCAACAAATCAGCAAAAGATTATTAAGCCTAAACCGACAATAATAGAAAGTGAAAAAGTCCCTATTAATCCGGTTCCTCAAAATTCACCTAAACCAGAAATTAAGACTTTAATAATGAATCCTGTGACTGAAATAAACAAAGTTACAACACCAAATATTCTATCTAAGTCATCGAAATTACGTGGAACAAAAATGTTAGTAATTGACAAAACGAGTGGCAAACAAAAAATTATTATGACGAAACAAACTCCGCCAGAGCCACCCGCACCCGTTAAAGAAATAAAACCACAACCGCCTTTAATACAACCGATTGCTCACAATGCTAGTAAACCAGAGAAGTTTATTCTTTTCCCAACAACAGCCACGCCTCGTTCGGTCAGAACTCAAAAAATTGTAATCGATCCTCAAACCGGTAAAGCACACATGCTCGTGGGCAAAGGAATCGAGTCTCCGTTACACGTAGCTGACAATAAGCCTGTTTCCGCAAAGCTTGTACCATCGGTGTCTGATGCCACTTCTCCTGGTAATACAGTCATGATTATTACTAACGCTCAAGGAGCACAATCTAGAATAGTTTTAAAACCAGAACACGAGAAAATACTATTCCCACATAAACAACCACCTAATTTATCACAATTTAAAACAATTACACATAGAATATCCACCGCCACCCCGGGCAGTGCTAATAAAACAGTAGCCACAACTGTAGCGTCTATAAAGAATCCAACGAGAATTGTACCGAAACAAAAGAGTGCTATAATTACATCTAAAGGTCAACTGATTGTAGGAGGACGTGTTACTACTACCGCACATAATATAGCACCGATGCCCGAAATAAGGCCAGCTCCGAAACGAATAATCTCCAGTGAACCTAAAAAGCTCATACAAACCATACAACAGAAAACAAATGAGCCGTTAATATTTTTCCAACAAAAATCTGGTGCTATGATGCAGTTGACGGCCGCACAGTTTGAACATTTACAGCGAACCGGTCAAATTATACAAAAAACGACTCCAGCTCCGCCTCGCGATAACAAAGTAGTTGTACAGAAAACAATAAATATTTCTCCAAACGAGACGTTAGTATCAAATATACAAAAGCCTAGAGTAAGGAAACAGGTAGTCGATTCTCCGACGCCGATGAAGAAAATCAAGCAAGAGATACCAATAGCGCCAGCACCCACACCAATGCCAGCTCTATGTCCTATATCGAATACAATTGCGCCTACAATTATACCGCCTACTCTAACGCCCTCTGCTGCTTCAGCATCATCGTATTCAAACTTAGAAAACTTTGAGGAACTTTTGCCGTCTACTGCTATCGCTCGTCAAATAGAAACTACTATTCCACAACCTGAACCACCGCCGCCAGCGCCCGCTCCCCCCGCACTATCAGACGGGCAGCTGCTAGCGGTACCTGGAGAACACTTTGGGGGTCCGTCCGGTTCTTTCTACCTTTGCGTTGAAGATAATGGAACCTTTACACCTATTGACAATCGTCCGTTGGTTCTGGAAAATAATCAGCTCGTTCCGATGCCTGAAGCCGTACCAGCGTTAGCACAACAACCGGAACGCAGAGATATCTTGGAAGCTGCACTGGCTAACAGCGACGTTTTCCATGGTGACAATACAAGGGACGAAGCTCCAGATTTTCGCGATTTAAATGCGAATGTATCGGTTCATTGTCGTGTTTCTGAGACGAGCACGACTTTGAATCAACCTATAATGACACCTGTGGAAGTGCCGACTAAAATAAGTGAACCGGCTCTGCCATCCAATTTGGAAGATGGACTGGCCGTTATCGGTGTGACGCCACCGACGATACCGACTTCGCTAGAGCTGCCGATTACGGTCACCGACCCAAGAATAGCGCCCAAAACCACAGATCCCTTAAGCGGTAACAACTATGGAACTGCTTTGCTGCCATCACCGAACACTGAGATGTCTTTCGTGACGACAGAAGAAGTAGAATTGCCAATGGGTGGCCCCATATCGATGCCTCTACTTACAGATGAAGAATCAGTTGGGAAGTCAATGCCTATTCTAACGGACGAGGTCGCAGAGAGAATAGTATCTTCGGTAGAGGGTGCTGTTGGGTCGCCATCGTCAATCGACGTGCGGGAGTCGGAGACTGAAGACGGGAGCCAGTGGTCACGGCGGCTGCTCGCGACGGGTCCAGACACAGAGGTATCCACTGAGATTTCCCTACAACCTCAAATTCAAATTTCAGTGAGTGATATTAAATAGGGTTTGTGTATGTGCTTCGAGCACATAGCCTTTTTCTGAACTGTTTTATATCCCGAATATTGGAGACAAGATTTATTTATTATTTAGGCGTTTCGTATCTATTTGTAACATTAACGATATTACAAAATGTGCAATAGGTTAAGTTTTAACAATAATACAACAAAATGTTCGTGAAACTCGTTTCATTCACTGGGTTTGTTCGATATCTTAAAATCTTTTATCCGTAAACAGTTACTGGCGCTACGGTGCGTTCTAAACGTGCGCGAATAGATCGTTGTGTATATATATTTAGTGTAAAGGGATAATGTGATAACCACTTCTTTTGGACTCGTCGCCACAACAATAGTTTACAATGCGTTACTGCATAGAAACTTAGGTTAAGGATTTATGATTGTAAATTTAAATGGAATTATGATATTGTTGGAATGTACGTGTAATATATGAAAGTTTAGCATATTGCAATATTTTTATAACGTTTAGCAATCCTTTGAAATATTATGTGTAAGATTACACACACTTGTAAATGGAACTGTGCTATTACATTATGTACCAGCATTTGGTCAGATAGTGGCTGCCGGCGGCAGTAATTTAGCGAACCATAACTCGTATGGAAAAAATATCATTAAGTACTTCTACTATTAAGTACAATATTTGTTAAATTAACTTTAAACGTATGTCAAAGGCACATTGATTTTGTTTGAGTGATCTATGTCAGAATTTAGATCTATTTAAAGTACTATGAAAATGGAGTCTTTAGTAATAACTTGTGTAGTTTAAAGTTTTAATAAATAAAATTTATTCAATTAATTTTTTTATTTCGAATTTGTTTGTGTTGAATAGAAATAAAAAAGTACTCTATATTGCTTCAAATGGTATAATTTTATTTCTTAAACTTAAATAATACGTTGTGGGTTTATATTCTTTAAGAAATGAGTGACAAAGTGATACCGCACGCTTAATAAAATACTTGCATATCTCAAAAAGTATAGTTTTGTGACGTCAATAAAGTGGAATTATTGACGAATACAAGAATAATAATTAAACATAAATGTTTGTGTTCTGTAAAATGATTTAAACTCTAATATAAACGCAAGTAGGTAACTAACTCAACGAATAAAATTATTTAAAACATACTAATAGGTAAGTATTCCCTTAAGCGAGCGATATGAAAACATCTCACTAAATTGCTTTACGTTTTTATTCACTACATAAATACAAACTACTTTAACAATATTTTATGTATAAATTCGTTATAGATGTAAATACAATTTGAAGTAACAATGATATTATTATAACGACACTTAACCTATAATACTTCGAATAAAAAAATACATGAATCTGTTTTGGTGCGACTTGTACATGGAACATTATAAGCAGCCAGTAGCTAGGAATGTCGCACGGTATGTAACATCGCACCCTTAATATTATACTGGGTCAACTCAAAAAAAGTATTTTTAGAACATTGCAAGGATTTTTTTTTTATAAATTGAAGTAGCAAACGAGCATGATGCAGTTCACCTGTTGGTAAGTGATACTGCCACCCGTGAACACCTGTAATCAACTTCATATAGAACAGTCGTTCTACCTAAAGTTCAGATGCGTTGCTACTCCTGAGGACTAAGAGACACCCAACGAAACAATGTAAACTGCTTCACAGTAGAAATAGGTGTGACGGTGGTACTTCGACCGAACCCTACTAGTTCTAACCTTGTTAGTAGTTAAAACATCTTGATCGAATTATTGCGTAATAAAATAAAAAAGTATTTATCAATTTAACATTATCGCTTGTACGAATAATTTAAAAGTTGACGATAAATGGCGTTAAAACCTGTCTTTAGGTAATCCAACATTTACTTAAATGCTAACGGGTAGTATTCCACTAAGCGTGCGATGTAACGTTTCATAAATTAGAAGCATTTAAATTAATATAAAATTATTGTACATATGAACAAACTATCTACAATAGTTACTGTAGTAACTGTTAGATGGAAATAATGATTATCACGTCGCTGGATAATTCGGAGGATTTGAACCTTTTACCTCAAGAAGTCATAATACTGATCTATCATTTCCTATTAGTGTTTGTACGGATTCCAGGTCCTTCACTTATGATTATATAGTTATAAACCTGAACCCTTTTCTGGCATTTGGATAGGGTTCATTTGTACTGGTGAATCAGAGAACTTACTGAAGATAAAATTAAGTATTGCTGAAATTACTCTATACTGAAAAAACATCTTTTAATTTCTAGTACAACATGACAACGTTACTTGTAGTTTCTTAAAACTGTTGATTGGGATGCATTCGCCGTTCCCTTCGCATAGAGTGCTCGTGACCACTCGCCAAGTTTCCTTACTGGTGGCCATTGACGCACTCGTATTCACATGAGAATTCATCCGTGGTTTTGGTTCTTCCATATCTTGCACGATAAGCTGTTAATGGAGTCGTCATCTTTAAAACATTGTCCGTCACTGTGGGTGCTGAGTGGTGGGTGTTACCGCAAGTTCTAATTAAATTGTTGGCGGTTTACGAACAAACGTTATAAATGATTGAGATTAATATGGTCGCACTCATGTTACATTGAATTATTTATTAAAACTTACCACATGGATTAACTAATACTTAAGTTTACCAATAAATAAGGAAGGATTATTGTTACTAAAAAATATGTTTATAAATCTCTAAAAATACGATCAAAAGTATTTAGCAACTTTAAATGTAAAATACGGCAAATTTAC
>DWPH01000127.1:0-11144 GCA_018251535.1 Autochton itylus | reverse complement strand
GGCGCGGAGACGCTTGCGGTTGGACTCTGACACCAACGCGTACCACGCCGGGGCCGCGTAGGTTAACCGGGATCGGATGTACATCTTGTACACCTTTAGTTTTGTTCGGAGCGGTAAGTGAGATGCCAACACCGGTCGGAGCATCGCTCGCGCGGCACGTCCCTGCCGGACTGCGTTGGTCACCTGCGGGTTCATGCGCAGCGAGCGATCGATGTGACATCCCAGATACCTAACTGGGATAAAATCCAGGAAATGGACAGCAGTGTCATCCTGTGTGACATAAACAACATTGCGGTAATCAACACGCTTGCCAGGCGCGGTGACTTTTGGTAAAAACCCCCATTAGGGGAGGCCTATGTCTCAAAAGACTAATACATGGTCGGTCATTGATCATGTATAGTTGTACCCAGGTACGGTAGAGTACGCTCCAGGCCTGCCCCGATTGTGGGGGGTTACCATTAAATAGACCAGGAGTGCTCAAGTTCATCATATATACGTAGCCACCCTTGAGTACTAAGTTGGAATGACTCGTAAGGAAGTCTTTCTACCTCACTCTGCTTGAAACAAACCACTGTAGCGCAAACGTTGCTTTGAGCCGCCAAGTCGGACGAAAGGCTCTACCGCGTTTAAAGTGCACGATGTAACTTGAAACATCGGCACGATAGTGAAATTATGTAGCTACACTGGTTAACTAACTAACAATAGTTAATTGACAATATTGTTCGGTTTGCAAATAAATCCGGTTACAGCTTATCAGATTTGTAGCGTTTTATCAAATTAGTCACGTTTCCTCTCTCCCTCTGTCACTCTTAGACTCTCAGAGGCTGCCGCGTGTTGTATTTTACAGGGTAAACATATTAGTGGCTACTGCGTAATTTATTCTGTGCGAGAACGCGCAGACAGACCGACACAGATAATGTTATCGTCGATATATAGTTTCGCCGGTTCAATGTAGTTTAAACGCACATATAAAGGTATTTGTCCTATTAAGATATGTAGATATGTGTAAATTATTACCTTTTTGTTTGTTATTGTCTATCTATATGGTAACTACTCTCGTTGAGATAAAACTTGATATTACAAAGTCATTATTTTGTAAATGTAAAGTGAGACGTTTCTATTTAGTCCTCAATTACAGTCATCTAGGTGTCCGAGATACCTAACTACCTTTACGATTTATCTATTATTATGTAAAAGTGAAGTAGTAAACGAGCATACAGTCCATCTAATGATAAGTGGTCTCTGCCGCCCATGGACATCCGCAACCAGCTTCGTACCGAACGGGCGTGTTTGTTGAAGCGAATTACCGGTGCGTTACTACTATTGAAGAGTGAGATGGTCGCCTCGAGTTTGAATCAACCGGCGTCTACACCATTTCAATGGAACACATGAACTGCTTCACCAACCGTTTTGGTTGTACCTACCACCTCGTAGTTTCTTTAATATTTTTTTATCATTTCCAGGACACATTTGGTCGCGCCAAGAACTGGGTAAAGGAGCTACAGCGGCAGGCGTCCCCGTCGATCGTGATCGCGCTCGCGGGCAACAAGAGTGACCTGGCAGCCAAGCGCATGGTCGAGTTCGAGGAGGCGCAGGCGTACGCGGACGAGAACGGCCTGCTCTTCATGGAGACCAGCGCGAAGACCGCCATGAACGTCAACGACATATTCCTCGCTATCGGTCAGTGGGTTTGGTTTCTTTGTGAGCTTGACTAGTGGCGCGCGATTAGAATTGCCTGGTGATGATCATAATATATTCTCTAGCTATGAGCTTAACTAGTCGACCTTACTTTAAAGTTTTATCGAATAGAATTTGGAATAAGACAATTTGAATTGAAATTTCTAGAAAGGTTTTGTTAAATATTTCGTAATTTTTGTTGGAATTTTTTTAAGTTTGATATGTATCATTACAATTGTTCATAGAGCAATGTATATAGATGGTGAAAGACAGTATTAATTCTAACTAATTAAAATATCTAAAGTCAAGGTCAGTCTAGTAGCGGATAAAAAGTGCATTGAGCCGTGCCAGTTAAGCTTTTTATACCCGTTTCAAAACAAGTCGCATCGTACGATAATAACGTCACACCACATCCGGGAAATACTTAAGATGACGCCGATAAACGTAACGTAACGTTATCGCTAACGTAGTCGTGTTGTGCGTTCCGTTCCCCAGCGAACAAGTTACCAAAGAGCGAGGGCGGCGGCGGCGGCGGCGCGGCGGGCGCGCGGCGGCTGGCCGACGGCGACACGCCGCGCGCCTCCTCCTGCTGCAAGTGATGCGAGGTACACTGCACGCCCCGCCCTCCACACCGCCTCACATCCACTCCACACACGTACACACACGTTCCTCTACGTTACCGTCGCACACATACACACACGCTCCTCTGTGTTACCCCTACACACACACGTTTCCCTACACACATACGTAGCACACCAAACTATCCTATACAAAGTTTCATAAACTAACTTCATACAATACTCCACACACATAAAACACCATACTCTCCAATCTACAAAGTCTCACATACACGTCCCCATATATACCCCCTACACACATTTTGCAAGGTGGTAGAACCAGTACGGTTCCACCAGGGAGGTACGACCATCACTTTTTTGTAGCGTGGTGACCATCAAGGTCCTCAGGAGTGGCAATGCATCTGTGATTCTTCAATGCAATTTAAGGTAGAATCTCTTATGTAGTTGGTTACAGATATCCATGGCCGGCAGTGACTATTTACCATCAGGTGGACTGCATGCGCGTTTGCTACTTCAATTTTTATTCCAAAAAAAAAACTTACACGCATCCTTGAACATTGTAGAATCATCTGTAGATCGACTTCAGCACCACCACAACCATACCCATACGTATAACAGCAGTGTTTTATAAATTTATAACAACAACGCTGACAGCAGCATTCACCACATCTCCTAAACCAGACCACAGGGTCTGGTTTAGGAGATGTGGTGAGTAAAAAGACATAAATATACAATATGTTTCAATTTACTCCACACGTTTCCACCTATGTACATAGTGTATAACTTTGAGTATGCACAAATTTTTAAAATTTATGGCATAGGTTGTTAAAATGCTTTGTGGTTTAGATGCGTCTGAGAGTTCCATTGTACATACACATTGTATGTTACACTCTCACGTATCTAACACTACACACTTCTAAACAATTCGACTCGTACTACTTGTACAACTTGCTGTCTAAACACACACAGCTATATACTTATTTCATTCTCAATTCTCTATAAGAGGTCGAATTATTTATTAAAGTACTTTAATCATACATTTAATGCAAGTGATTAGTTTTAATGAGCATTAGCTCGCTTTTTGAAAACAGCTTTGATATAGTGTACATAAGACTTTAAATCCAAATGATGTTAAATACATTCATAGATTTAAATTACATTACCATGTAATAATTGGTACAAACTTTAGTTTGTAAAAAATGTATACTTTGTAAACTGGTTTGCATATTGAATGGGGATATTGTTACTGTGAACGGTTAGAACATGAAGCGAGGCGGTGGTGGCGGTTGCAGATGTGACGTGCGCGGGGCGGTCGCGGGGCGGGCGCGGGGCGGTCGCGGGGCGGGCGCGGGGCGGTCGCGGGCTGCCGCCGACACCGCATCCATCGATCACGGCATACATTGGACTAATGTAACACAATTTTTGCTACATATTTTTTACATCAAAAAATATGTATTTTATATCTATTGATTTGTTAAAAGTAAACTTTAATTATTATTATTATTATTATCGCTGTTATCATGAACTGTGTTTAAAAATGTATTAATTGCTTTAGCTAAATTAAAAATTATACTACTAAAATATTGTAAAACTTGTTTTATATGTATATAAATAGGAATGTGCGTGTCGGGGTTGCGAGGCTGCGCACGGCCGCTGCGCACTACGCGATACACTTTAATTGTAAACGATAACTAGAATAACTTGAAACTTATTTGTAACTGTAACGAGTAATGAAAAAGAAATATTATATATACATATGGTTATATTTAATTTCATTTGTAACATGATAGGCGGTCGGCTGCATCGTTTCCGCGTAGTATAAGGGTTACTTAACGAGATTTCTTTTTATTTCTATTCTAGCCGTATGTGTACGCAATAATATTTATATTAGGCGGTGCGCTTTATTTGAGAAAATATAAATAATAGCGATTTATAAATGTAAACGAATAAAAAGCTTAATAAAAACAGAGCGTTAGTAACGCCGCGTTCAAAACGCAGTTTTGAATTTAGTTGATATCCAAAAAATAATATTTAGTATAATATAATATAGATTTGTGTTGTCGTTTCTCAAATAAAGCGCATTCGATCGATCACACAGTACTGTCGGTAAGCTTTGGTACTGTCAAAATTACGGTGAAGGTGCATTTACACTCGTTCCCATTCTCCATTCATTCATTTAACTTAACATTCATTCAATGAAGTTGTATAGTTAGGTATAAACTATAGTCGCAACACTGTTATATTTTACTGGCGATGTCATGTAATTCAATTAATGTAATTTAATTAATATCAATGTCTGCTTATTTTTATTTAATGCCTTAGTTTTTTTAACAATCCTTTATAATTATACTATAAATTCCTCGACTCTAATCGACAAATTCAATTGAATTGTAATTGTCATTTTTCAATTTACAGTAAACATCATATGTATACGGGAATTGTTCATATTTATATATGTGTTTGTAACATCGTTTTTTAACATGATTGTAAGCTTATAATTATCACTCTAGGCCGTTATTATTCACGTAGCTACTTAAAGTGAGCGTTTTATATGTCCCCGTTATTTGTACACTTTTTCACATAGCGCATGTGGTAAAGAACCATTTATATGTTAAGGTCAATTTATGGTCGTAGACTATATAAGGCAGGTGTTCAAAGGTGTCGCATATTGTAATGTTGGCATCACATGGGTGCGTTCCATTTAACTGCAAAAAATTTGTACGCATTGTGCCGTTCCGTTAGATTATACTTGATCATTAGAATCAGGGAACACGCTTATGACATCATTCTGTTTGTGTTATCAAGTGGAATGCGCCCCAGAAAAGTTATTTTATTCGTTTTGTACGGTTGATACTGAAATTACTGCAGAACGAGTATAAACTTATTCTTTGTAAAAACACCGCCAGTAACAGCGAACCGATGAGCACTGTGTAGTTATTTTTTAAACAGGTGGGTTACGTTCGAAACCGAGCACATTCGAATGTAATGTAACAGTTCAGAAACGGGCATTACAGAAGGAACTACTCAAATCGAGAATTATATTTAGTGGACTTGTAAGTGTTGACATCCCAGTCGGCTGCATTTGTAACACAATATCATGAATGTAGTTCGCTCGAAGCTGATCGTTTGCAAAACGAATGTTCCTTGGTCAGTACCCACTTCCGTTCGTCGGACCTATTGTTATGTATAATTAATATATTATGTATATTCTGTGTAATTATATATTATGAATTAGGGCGAGTAACACGGTGGGGTTTGTAGCTCGGCATGCGTAGTGGATGGTATCCTTTTGCTAAGTTTTGCCTTCATCGCATTCCAGACAGGACGATTCGCTTGGTTCGTGCGCTATACACTGGTGACTGGGTGCAGGAGTACTCCGTGCAGGTGGCGCCCTCACTGTGTGTCAGTACATCTACATTTACCTATATTTATACATACAATTATTACTTAACCGTTACTTGAGGGGTAGCAGCTATAGTAGGACCTGTTATCTGGTCGCACCATTTTCTGTTTTGTAGCTTGACAGGTGTAACACAGGCATACATATGAGGCGTTTGTAACTCTCTTTGGAAAGGCTTCGTAACACGATCCTAGATAGATGTTTTATTATTTCTGGGCTTGGCGATATTTACTAGCGGTAGTGACAAGGACACAACAGTGGTGGCGCCCCTAGCGGAAGAATTTGGCAACCGTCCCCCTTCGGGCAGTGCGGGCCACCGGTTGTACTTGATCTCTTCATCTTTCGTTTTAATTGAACATTCCCATCTCCGGATTTATTGATTGTAAAAGATTTAATAGCACATGTAGTGCACATTATGATAAGTTAATTGTATGATAACAATGTAATGTAACGATTTTTGTCATTTCTTCATTTCATTATAGCTCTTCCATTATCATCGTTTCGAGATCATTTAAAACTTTTTGAAACTTGCTATAGATTTCGCTTTCGTTTATCATTTAAAGTAATCTTGAAGCTTAGAGACTCCCAGGAAGGATCCCGTGGCCCGCACTGGATTAAAATTTAGTTTGTAATGGCTGTAAAGGTTTCAATACGTGGCTGAGTTTATCTTAGACACTTCGTACATAGACATTATACTTTGACGACTACTATCATTAAATATATTTATGGTTTCGTGCAGCGATGTACGTAAACGAATTATAGCTATAAAGCTATTAATTTCACGCGTACGAAGTGTTTAAGAAGTAACGTGTATCGCTATAAATAATTTGAATGCAACATTCGTGTCGTCTCGGTCACAGTTAAAGTTTAGAGGTATAAAGGGCAAGTGTACATCGTTCATTCATTGTATAATCCACACTAGTGTCACGAAACTGTCATAGTTTTTAGTTAAACGTATCTATCTGAACGACGGTATGTAACATCTACGCGTATGTGTTGTCCAATCGCTCCTGGGATTTTGTATACTTGTCTAATGTGCGTGTTAACTGTGCAGCATGTAGAGGGCCATTCCCTCTGGATTGGACCTTTGGTCTGTGCACATCGAAACTATTTTTCCTTGAATAGACGTTAATAGCCAACGTTGTTGAATATATTATTGTGTGTTCTCATTGCAATCATTTGCAATGTTTGACGAAGATTTTGTAACACGATAATCGAAAGATAAATCCATCAGTTTTTCAATATGTAACTGCAATGTTGGTGAAACATGTTTTAACACGATATTCGGAGTAATATCAGTAATTTGGTTCTAAATTCTTTGTATGGCTGTTTTGGTATTATATCCTTAATGTTTATAGCTTGTTGCTCACCGCGCGGCTGCAGCACTCGAACAACACCACAATATCGATAGATGTCGTGTAGAAAGCTAAGATTGATGATTTATTTAAATATAAATAGTATCACTTTGAACTTATTTATTTTCATATTTTTTTTCCAGTTATCTACAGATTCGCGCTTAAATGACCTTGTGCCGACTGGCTTCTAACTTAACCTGACCTTCCCTTCTCTAAAAAAAAAAAGGTTCCGTACAGCTAAAGTTGCCGTAACCAATAGGAATTTTATTTTCGTAATGTTTCATCCATAGATACATGGATTTAAATCTGCGATGTCCTTTATAGTTTTTTTGGCCTTTCTACTATACACCTATCATTATTTTCAACGATCGAAAATCTTAGTAAACTGGGAGGCACTGTGCTCTTTTCATTTTACATTTGTTAAAAAATTTATGTGTATCCAAAAATCAATTGAAATTGGAAAATGAATTTAACAGTTAATTTAACGCATTTTACCGCGTAAAGGTGCAATAATTAGGATGTAGCCGGTTCCTCTTATAGAAACTGATTTAAAACAGCGGTGTAGTTTGTAGACCTAAAAGAGAATCTTGCGTCGTTTACATATTGGCGTATTTGGGATTTCATTTCCGTGATTGTTGATAAGATTACAAAATATTGTTTAAATGCTATAATAATTTATTGTGTAGAACAGTTTGGATTTTAGTATATATGAATCAAATTGTTACATAAAACTACTTCTCATTTTATTGATCTCATCAAATGGTGCCTATGTCAATACCGCGACGAGATCTCAGGCCTTTATAAAATCGATTACCTATTATTGGTATTTAGCATTAAAACATTTTGTCAGAGCCATATTTCGCACAATGTAGCCATTGTGAATTTTACAAATAAATAATGAAGTATTGCCTAGCCAATATGTGGGATCGCTGACATGTGGTAGGCGTAGTATAGCAAAGTAATATTTATAAGAGGAAGCGGCAACGGATTTTAATCTTCCCGTAGAAGTAATGTAGTTGAAGTTCCAACTGAGTTTAGTTTGTTCTCGTAATCGACAAACCAAGCGAGAGGACGCTGATCAAGGTCATATAGTATGTTTTTGTATTATGTAAATATTTTGGATTTATTAAGATTATTATATTGAATAAAAAAATATTGTAAATGACTATCGGGTTTCATTTCTCCGGTTCACTTACCTCGTACTTTCATTCATTTGACGATATATAATCTCTTTCCTTTGGGAAGCTTAAAATTAAAAGAGGCATTACAACAAAAGGTTTTATTCGAAATATTAATAAACACACAGTATGCTACGTGGCATCATTCACTATGATAGGTAATATAGTACAATTTAAGTTTGATATCATTAAGTATTAACACTATGAACTAGATTAAAATGGCGCGATCCTACAAAAAAAAGTGGAAGACAAAGTACACATTTTAAGAGATTTTTTTCTCAATTTAATATGATGCAATGAAATAAAATGAATACATTAATTGATTCACAAATTATATAACATTTTTATTTATGCACATAAAACAAATCAGACGGTAAATTTTAGCAGTTGTGCATGCCTTTGGACCACAATCCATAACATTTAATACTATTAATTTGATAATTTCTCTTTATTATGGTATTTGTAAATAAAACGCAATTTTTTGAAGTACTGGCGTAAATAAATATTAACTAAATATAATTCATTTATCTTAAAATTGCTCAAGGAACACAATGTTAAAGCAGTATACAAATAAAACATTAGGCCTAAGTTAACGCAATAAATAGGAAGCATTTACAAAATTACGTTTTTGGAAATAATTATCGGATTTACATGTAAATAATATTTTAAATAAAGTGTTGTTTTAATACATATTATAGGAGTCGGCGCTTTATACAGTTTACGTCGTGATTCAGCGAAAATGCAGCAACAAATTTCACGCCAAATTCAATACTGTACTAAACAAATATTAGATTGATATTACTATCTGTGCCCGCGGGGAATATATTGAATTATTAATATCGCTTAATAAATAGGGTTTGTTGGTAAAAGGGTGAAAATTTATGTTTGTATGTATTTTAAGTGCTATATCATAAAAATAAAAACAGTGTCACAAAAATAATGGAGTGAACCACCCTTATCATTTAGGGGTATAAAAAGTAGATAACAACCTATTCTCACATCTACTGACTATACATATAAAATTTCATTAAATTTCGGAGTATGGTAGCTAAAACTGTGACAGAAGATTTTTACTTTTTCTAAGTAGTGGTCAGTTGTATTTGGGTAAAAATAACAATTCAGTACTAGTAGTTTTAATGCATGGAGATCAAATAATGTAATTCTGGTGTGATAATTTAATAATTATATACATAGATAATTATTATGTTGCACTTATTAGTGTTTCCCTCCCCAGCACCCTTTCAATGTTCAAACGAGCACTAGTCTGATTGTATCGAACGCCCATACATACATCTAGATGCAGCGCCTCTAGCGGAACGCACAGTAACTAAATAATCGCGGCATGAGAAAAATGTATTGTTTTGTTGATTCCATCAAACAAATGCTATAACCTCATACTCAGGATAACAGATAACAAAAGACTCTTCTACGTCCGTTATTAATATTCAATCTATTAATTTTTGTGCCTACTAAGGATAGAAATTTGACAATTTGGTAAGCAAAAAATGAACAGATTAATTTTTAATACCGGACGCCAATAACCAGCCGTTGTTGTGATATCATTTTTCACATAAATTTATTCCTTAATTTATTTTGACTTATTCTATTTTTAAATACTGAAATTCAAACATGGAATTTAAAAAACGAATATTGAAAAATGAAACAACAAAATAAAAATACATACTGGACATTTATTTTCAAAATAAAATCCGCAATAAATACAGGTTCAATCAATTCATGAATATTTATTTACAAAGCTAGTTTGTTAAATTATACATAGAATATAAAATTAGAATAACACGCCAATTAATATAACGGCCATCTTTATTAGTGTTGCCACTTAAAGGTATAATTTAGGGTAAGTTGGGAAAATATCGGGGTAAAACCGTATGTATTAAAATCAACGTTAATTTTGCCATGTTTTAATGGCAGCATTATTTTATGTAGTATTGAAGTAGCAAACGAGCATGCAGGCCACTTGATGGTAAGTGATCACTGCCGTCCAAGGACACCAATAATCAAGAACAGAGGCTCTACCTGAAATCAATCATAGATGCGTTGATCGCCTCGTGTAAGCCGGCATCCACACTATTCCAACGAAACGCAAAAACATTATACTCGTACATAGTTTTCAAGGCATGTACGATATTGCCAATTAACAAAATGGTCAAATTGGACAATTAACCATACGATTTTACCCCACAGCCGATATTGGCCCAACTTACCTTATCTGTGCTTGCGGTGTGCGAATTAATTTTGTACAAATGTCTGACGTCACAAACGCACACATTAAAACTATTAACACACAAAACCGCATGCACTGATGTTAATTATCTTTAAGCAGAATTTATCTAAATCTAACTAGAATGGTGTCGCCATTTTTAATCGAGAAATAAGCGAGATCCTTCATAGCATTATCCAAAGTTATTTCTGCACCATTCATCTGTTCGTCGACCAAGTGAAGCGTCGGTGTGCCAGAGTTGCCAGGTTTAGAGAACAGTCGTTGAGCCAGTGTTACCAGTTTTTGCACCGCCATTGTGGAGGGGAATTTCTTTTTGAGTACTTTCCCGTTTTCGTCGCGTAGAATGATTTCTAAAAGTTGAGATGTGAGCGTCATTGTTTTTGGTTGCTTCACTAGTAGGCTGTCGTCGGGGATTCCATATTCTGCAAAAAAAATACATTAAATTGTGTTAATACGATACAGTTGATTCTATAGGGATTTAAAGAAAATAACGAAGTTTGGCAAACCGAGATCTCCCTTGGGCTAGGTGATCATGCCCGGAGAGCGGCCGTGGTCCGATAGTCTCAGATCGGAACTTGTACGTATGCGAGATTTTGAAAAACATTAATTGAAATAGCAAACGAGCATACAGTCCACTTGATGGTAAGTGGTCACTGCCGCCCATAGACATCGGTAATCAACTCCATATAGAACAGACGTTCTATTTGGAGTCAA
>DWPH01000126.1:0-11194 GCA_018251535.1 Autochton itylus | reverse complement strand
AAAACTCTTTTTTTTTCTTTATCAAAATTGGATCTTTCACAATTCCACCACAAGAGTAAACAGAATATGACAATTTAAATCCTTTCTTCTGAGTGTAGGGGTCCGTTTTTAAAGTAATTTTTAAGTCGTTCAGATTATGAATTGGTTTAGGTATCTCCTTACCACAATATGTTTCATATAAATATTCACTATTTTCTACACTCGTTATAGTAACATTATCAAACTGACATTCCGGATAAGTCCCTTCGAACTCAAAATCCTGGAATATTAAAGATATTTTGTTTCCGGATCCTGATATTTCATAAACGCAATTTAAAGAAGGAGAATATTCATAAGGATAACCTGGACTGTAAATGAATTGTTCTCTTTCATCTGCTATGAATTTTCCTCCACATATAGGTTCCCAGTGGACTTTAAAACCATCTAATTGTACAGAAGCGTCTGTACGCAATATAATTCTCATTTTGTCAGCGGTGGAATTTACTGCATTTATTATGCGGCGTCCACAAATTCTAGCTACTTCCGTGTATATATCATTTTTCCAATCATAAATAATTACAACGTCCTTAGTGCAGTTTGTGGTATCTTCTATAGCAAAACGATCCACGAATTGCAAAGATATTCTGTTACCTAAGTCAGCTTGAATATCCCATGTACATTCTATGTTGTTAGGATATTCTTTCGGATAATTAGGTGAGGTAAAAATGCGATCAGACATCGCCAGAACACCACCGCATAGGTTAGTTACAGCCCTAGCGAAAATTTTTAAATTTGTGACGTTTTTAGGGTTTGAATGATACTGAATATGTGTGTACATAAATGATGTACTAATTGGATTGTCAGGCATTTTATCCCTACAGTAATCTCCTATTACATGATCAAATTGATCTACACCACTAGGGCCAATTTGCAAGTATTCATTAGCACAGCTTAACGTGAAAGTACCTTCTAATTTAATCTCTAATCGGATACCAGAAGGTATTACAAGAATCCAGCCACAGTCTAACGTATTAGTGTAATTAATTGGAATATTAAATATATTACTTGTATCTTGCCCTATATGTACAATACCTCCGCAAGGTTGTCGATGCCATTCTAGTTGGAAATTAAGGACATAATTATAATTTCGTATTGCCTTTATAATTATAGAACTTACCGGTATCCGATAAGCAACGTTTGTATTGTTACCACATAATTTTCTTGAAAATAATACTCCATCTTTTTCGGCATTGATCTTAATATTTAAAAGAGAATCACTGTACCTGCATAGGCTTTCTCTATACGTTGAGGAAATATTTATATTTATGTATATACTTTCATATTGGAGCGAGTTATTAAAATTAATCGTGTTATCTACATTATTGTATACCCATTCGCAAGTATAAGATCTATCAAGATCTGGGGATTGGAGTTGCCCGGTTAATCCATTCAATTCACCACCGCATAATGCTTTTTCATTTGAACTAAACTTTGCTTTAAAACGTTGAAGTAATCCACTTGGTTTTACGAAGAAATATAATGACATTTTATTTCCTGTAGACTCTATGTATTGTGGAGTACGAGATGTTTCTTCACTAGATAAATGTTGTATAGGTGTTCGGAAGTTTTTGTCGTTATAAAAGCCTACATTTTGACTGCTTAGGTTTACGTCGATAAGCTCTAATCGAACTCTGCGTGTCTTATCTGGTACTATGATTTCCCATTGGCAATATCTTAATGTAGTTTTACGAGGATAGCCTGGACTCGTCAAAAACCCTTCGGGTGTCGTTACAACTCCGCCACATGATGGTCTTGAAGAGTTAAATGTAAGTTTAAAACCACTATGATCAGATATTTGAGTATATTTGCTAGGTTTATTAATATGTAGTTGTACTATTGCCTCATTGGTAAAACTTTCGATCGGATCGCTGATGTATTCCATATCATCGGTATCACAGACAGTTTTTAATATCGTTATCGTGTCGTTTGCGGGCAGTTTCTCCATAATCATAATTTTCGTTTCACATGGAGATTCAGATTCTGGCAGGTTTAAATCTTTAAATTGGAATTGAATCATATAACGCGAAGTAGATATCACATGCCATGTACATACTGTGCCGTAATTGAGGTTCATATGGGGATAATTTGGAGAAGTTATTTCACCGGAATTTCCGATTATGGTCCCGCCACATAAATAAATTGATATATTTGCCTTAAAACCATCTCTTGGTTCAGCTAGTTGAGTATTATATTTTATATACACATAATTATTATTCGATTTAATAGTTTCTGGTCGTTCATTACATATACGTTTTATAACCGGTGAGTGTTCTGATGACCCATCTCGAATTTCAACAAACTCTTGAGAACAAGAATCGTCTCTCTGCAAATCAAATCGCTCTATAAAATCAATTTTTAAAATCTCTCCTGGTGGAGCAGCAAACACCCAAACACATTCAGTGTAAGGAACGGGAACAGACGGGTAATTAGGCGATGAAATAATTTCCCAATTATGAATAGAATCTAAACTTGAAGTACCACCGCACTCAATATTTTGCTCTTCATAATGCAATCTAAAATTTTGAAATTTTACGACAATGAAGTGCAATTTTCTTACATAAGTAATATAAACAGTGTTAGTAGATGTTATTATAGGGCCTCTATTCTCATGATCATAACCACAATATTTACCTAGAATTGGTGCTTCAGATGATTCTCCATTTCTCAATAAAAGGTAAGTTTTACATTCGGTTGCATCGTTGGTTATATTAAAATGATCAAAATTTAACTTGATGTTTCTCCCAGGTCTTACTTTTACTGTCCAATTGCATATCAAAGGTATATCGTAAATATCTTTCAAATCTAACCATGTGACTGTAACTATTCCTGATTGTTCCGTTACAACTCCTCCGCAAAAAGATTTTACTCTAGCTTGAAAGCCTTTACGGGATACTGATGAATCAGTCTTAAAATTTACTTTTAAGTATGATAAGGAATCTATATATTTCGGTATGTTTTCAGATAAACAAATATGATATTGTAAGGGTGACCAGTTAATTAAATTATTTGACGAATAAATAGATATGTAATCAGCATAACATGCTGTAGTTTCTTCAAGTGAAAGTTCATCGAAATATAATCTTAAATGTCGACCAGGTAAGCTTTTAAAAACCCATTCACAATTTAATTCATTTTCGTAATCTTCAGGATAATTAGGTGAATGGAAAATTGTTGTACTATTGGGTAAAATCAGCTCTGTTGTATTCGATCCACAGTTAATTTGATCTTTAGATTCTTCGATTTCTATATTTCTTTCAGATTTAGTCCATTGTAAATGAAATAGAGATCCCTTATTTGTAACGTCTAATACCAATTTTATATAAGCGACATTAGAGGTTGATTTTAGATTTTTTGTCTCTAACATTCTTGTAAATATTCCACACAGCTTATCTAGTACCGGAGCATCATCATTATACCCGTCATAGATAACCAAGTAACTAATGCAGAAATTATCGCGTTGGTGAATTTCTAAATGATCTATGTTGATGTATATGTTACCAGGTCCATTAGTTATTATGCGCCAACTATATTCGCCAGACCTTCCATATAGATGGGGATAAAGAGGAGACGCTATTTCTCCAGCTTCTACATTAGTTATTTCATTACCATGAAGAAATCCGTAGCGCGCAACAAACCCTTGCCCCACATTTTTATTGTTGCTATGGAATTTTATATACAATTTCGTTGCTGCTGTTGTATTTGAAGGGACAACATTCCCACAATACACGCCTAGAAGCTCGCCCCCGCCATTGTTTTCGCGCACTTCCAAGTAGTCCTCATTACAACCTTCGGAATAATCTAAATCAAAATTTTCAAAGGTTATGTAAACTCGATTGCCTGGAGATGTACTTAGTATCCATTCACAGTCTGCGTTAACGGGGTACGAAAGAGGATAGTTTGGAGAAGCAATATTACCTTCTTCTGAAGTTAACCTTCCACCACAGGCAGTATTGAGCGATGAATAATGTGCAGAAAAATGACCATCAATTGTATCCGAGCGAGTTCCAAATTGAATAGTCATTGCACTACCCTGACTGACTAACATAGGTGGAATTACATGACCACAATACTCACCGATTAAAGGTGCATTTTCATCGTTTCCATCAAAAATTTTTAGAAAAGAAATTGGACAACGTTTGTTTGTTATATCATTTTGTGGTATTGACATATGCGTAATTGTTAATTTTATTTTCTGGTCCAACTGAGGTGCAAGTATAGTCCATGTACAATTTTTAGCCGTATGGGTTATATATTTATCGTTCGTTATGATACCATCATTAAGAGCTTCGATAATAGATCCACAAGTCATAGAAAAATTAGCTTTGAATCCTTTGGCTGTACCATAACTATTCGTAATGAACTGTAACACTAAATGATTATTTTTAGTTACTATTTGAGTCACGTTTGATTCGGGGCATATACGATACATGTAGGTCGAATTGATTATATTGTCTCCATCATAAATTTTAATTACATCATCACAACTGGTGTCTTCATCATCACTGGCCTTATATAAATCGAGACTCACTATATTTAATTCAATTCGATGATTTATAGGCACTGTTATAAACCAAATGCAATCTAAGTTATTTTCATAATTTTTAGGATAATTTTTAGAGTGAAGCCATCCTGAACGAGATTCAATTCTACCACCACAAACAGCAGTAAAGGAATCAAAAACTGATATAAAATATATATCGCGAAGTGGAGATTTTTTTATAAACTTAACATACATGTAATTCCCCGTTGATGATGCGACAGATACTCCTGTGTGACATATTTTTGTAATAAGAGGAGAAGAAATACTTTGACCGTTATAAACTTCTAATGCATCTGTTGAACAGTTTGTGGATTCAGTCATAACCAATTCCGAAATAGTTAAAGTAATACTTGTGCCCACTAAAGATTCAATTAGCCATTCACATTCCATTTCTCCAGGAAGTATCGCACTTCTTTCTATTTTTAGGGTGCCAAATTGTTTTTGTATATGTCCACCGCAACCAGACCTCACCCATTCCAGACGAAAGCCTTTGTTTGTAAAATGAAAACCAGAAACAAACTTAATTTCTAAGGAGTTACTTTTTGTATGTATTTGTGGAGGTATTACGGAACCGCAAAATTTGTTACCAAATATTTGATCGGAAATGTCCTTCGTTTGTAAATAGTCTGAATCACAGCTAATATTTGAGGTTGGGTTATTCAATCGAATCAGACCTCTTGTATCATATCTCGACCAAGGCGAATAATATGATCTGTAAAATTTGTGTATGTCAAAGTCAGTAAAAGTAACGTTTATTTTACTTCCTTTTGAAACAGTAATAGTCCATAAGCAGTCAGAATTTAAAGGATAATTGTTTGGAAAACCGGGACTTTCAATAACTCCGTAATCACCGCTTATAGTAGTATTACATATTGTTTCATAATTAAGAAGAAACCCTTTTGCCTTCAACAAGAAATCTGAGCGAAATTTTATATAAGCGTGGTTGCTTGTAGTTTCTATATTTTTAAGATTAGATGACATATGACAAAACCTTCCAAAGCTAGCTGAATTTAAATCGCGACCGTCAAAAATTTCTACGTAGTCATCGGTGCAGTCTGTAGTGTGTTCCAACTGTAAGTCTATAAAGCTTATGCGAAGTCTTGATCCACTACTTGCAACAATTTTATAAAAACATTCAGAATTTTCATTATAGTCATTCGGATAGTTAGGCGATGAAATACTACCACTACTACCAGTTAATGTACCGCCACAGCCATTTAACGAGCCGTCCCAAGCAATTTTAAATCCGTTCCCAGTGAGATAAAAATCGGAATGAAAATGTAAGTAAACAGAATTAGCTATAGATATGATTTGTTTTTGACGAATTTTTCCACAATATTTTCCAATTAATGGTGCTGTATTCGAAGGTCCGTTTCTTATTTCTAAATAATCACCAAGGTCACATTTGTAGCGTAAAGGTCGTTCAAGATCAAAATCCGTAATGTTAAGTAAAATCTGTTGACCTACTGGCACGGTTATAGTCCATTTACAATCTCGATTTGGTTCGTATTGTCTAGGCCATCCAGGTGAGTAAATGTACCCCTGAGTTTTAACATATATTCCACCACAATGGCTAGTTTCATCCAAAAATGTGTAGGAAAGAGAAAATCCAGATTGTGAAATACTTGAATCTGATTTGAATTTTATCATTAAGCGATTACTGGCAACTGTTAATGCCGGAGGCATAGAGTTTCCACAGTATTTTCCCAATGTATTGTTTAAATTAATATTTTCAATTTCGATTAGCTCTAAATAGTCACTATAACAATCGGGCATATTTTCAAGATCAAATCTATTCCATGTTAACATAATATGCATTCCTTCAGGTGCTATTAAAATCCAGGTACATGATTCGTCATTATTATAAGTATCGTGCAGAGAAGGATGATTAACCATACCCGACATATCCCTATATATACCTCCGCAATTGATATCTATGGTGGTATAATTTGCATAGAACCCGGTACCGGATATGCTCATGTCAGTATTAAATCGAATGTACATGTAATTCAGTGACGACGTTTGGACAGCAGGTATACTTTGTGAACCACCACAAAATATTCCCAATAATGTCGCATTACGATCTAATCCATCTCTAATTTCAACATTGTCATAAAGGCAATTAAAATTATGATTATCTTCGATATCAAAATCTTGGAATGTAAGAACAATTGCTCTACCTGGCTTCGTTTTAATTATATATTCACATATTTTATTATTGGGGTAACTGAAAGGATACCCTGGAGATTTCAAAATTCCGCTATCTCCTACTATAGTTATATGACAAACACTTTCATACGTTATCCTAAATCCATCCGAAGTCATGCTATGGTCAGTTTTGAACTGGAGGAAAAGAGTGTTGGAGGAGGATGTGTATGATTTCGGGTACGTAGTACCGCAGTATTTTCCAACGAGTCGTGATTCTGGGTTTGGTCCATCATATATTTTCAAGTAATCGTATCTGCATCTAAATGACCTTTCCAATTTAAATGATTTAAAGTCAATACGAATTTGCGTTTCTGGGTCTGTTTTAATTTTATAATCACACAATAAGTTATTCAAATATTTATCATTATACGATGGTGATATAATTTCACCTTTGTCAACAGTATAGTAGCCACCACAACCTGGAACGCCATCTACAGGCGCAAAAGCTATTTGGAAACCATTTCCTGCGCCGTATGCATCAGAATGAAAATGTACTAGAATTTCTGAACCAGCAGACTGGATTGGAGCAGGTTGAGTTGAGTTACAAAATTTATCTAATAATGGGTCACTGGTATGTTCTCCGTCATAAATAGCCAAATAATCAAAATTACAATTTGGGTGACTTTCTATATCAAGAGCAAAAAAATGTAATTGTATTCTCTTACCTAAATTGGTGGTTAGATGCCAGTAACAATCGCGATTAGGTGGGTATTTGCTTGGTGAGCCGGGAGAGCTGATATGGCCGTGGATAGATGCATCTATTTCGCCACCACAAAAAGGTTTTACACTGGTCCAATGTAGAGCAAATCCATCTTTTGCTACTGTTCGATCTGACCTAAACCAAAAATATAAGTAATTGTGGCTCGATAAAATATTGCCGCCATTTGGGTAATTACTTCCACAAAAACGACCAATTAATTGACTCGCAGAACTTCTACCATCATGAATCTGTAAAAAGTCATATAAGCAATCCGTATGATTCTCTAAGTTAAATTTGCTGAATGTAACGTTTATGACCTTATCCGGTGTTGTGTGTATTACCCAAGCACAGCGAGAATTATGTTTATAAGTGGTATTCAATATTGGATATGCAATACTGCCTTCTTCTTCGTCTAGCACTCCTCCACAAGGTTTTGAAGTCATTTGACAAAGTGGACCTGAGTATAGTGCCGTACATTCACATCTGAAACCAGTCTCCGATCTCAAATCGAGCTTACAGGAGCCACCATTAAGACATGGATTGTTTAAGCAAAAGTCATTAGTATCACAATGAGCGCCCCTAAAGCCTTTAAAACAGATACATGTGTAGCCCGTACGAAGTGGATGACATTGTCCATTTGGTCCACAAGGATTTCCTTCACATCGCTCGGTAACATTATTATCAGTTGATACGTAACATCCGTGTATTCCAATGCCATTTCCAATCATTTCGTCTGGACATATGCATTGGGCTATTTGGAGTAATCCTAATGATGAAGAGTCCATGCATCGCGCGGAGGGATGACATCCGCCGTGATTGATGGAACACGACCCCCTCCAAGTACATGTTACGCCGTCACCGTCATAACCGGGAGGACAGGCACCGCAAACACGAGAACCTATAGTATTATGGCATGTTACCATTGGACTCGTGCTGCAACCACCGTTGGGTATAGTCGTACATTCATCGATGTCATAACATACGAAGCCATCTCCATCATAGCCCGATGGACAGTGTCCGCAACGGAAAGAGCCAGGAAGGTTGATGCAATCGACTTTTGGGTTAATCGAACAACGTGGTCCTTGACTGGGGTCACATTCATTTATGTCAGTTAAACATGCAACTGCGGTACCGTTATTAGTCCAGCCTTGATTACAAATACATTTAATTCCTTCACCATTGTCGGTTTTTATGCAAATACCGTGTCCACACATTTCGAAGTCACCTTCTTGACAGTCTTTTGCTTTTCGTGTACAATGTAATCCAAACCACTGAGGTCTGCAAAGACACTCATATGTACCAGGTCTGTTAATACATGTAGCTCCATTTTGGCATCCTAAATCAGTGCCAGCAAAGTTTCGACATTCATTCACGTCCATGTCGCAATTCTTTCCTTCCCAATTTGGTGGACACAGACAATGATATCCATTCACTAAATTCAAACATGTGCCACCGTGTTCGCATGGTTGGGACTCACATTCATCTTTTCCTCGGTTGTTTAACAAGGCTTGGAGTGTTGATACTCTATGGACCAGTCTATTTAATCTTCTAGATAGAACGGTCACGTAGGTTAAATTATACTGTAAATACGATGTTAAATTTTCTAAATTTTCCAAACGTCGTAAGATATCGTTGGGAAATTTTGTAAGGCTCTGGTAATCATTAATTGTCGAATGGTCTGAAGTTGTGTTTGAAAAAATTTGCTGGAGCAAATTCCTGTCACCGACAAATATGCCAGATTGCGGTCCATTAGGTCTCAAATAAATTTTTTTGTCAAAAGCGGGTTGTATTATAAGGTTACCATCTGTACTCTTGATTTTCGGACGGTCTTGATAGACTTCACAGTCCAGTTGCACAAACCACACCACGAAAAATAAGTACTGTATTAATTTTGTAAACATGATTTAATTGTTGTCCGGCCGACATTTGGTTGTAAACTACATGCAGTAACAAAAAATAGGCGTGCATCGGTATCATCGTTCTCTCTGATAAAAAAATATTATACGCAGATCACCCAGCCATGTGGTCTTTGACTTTCAATTCCTTTATCATAATACTATTTACTCATACGTATATTTTTTTACAAAAAATATATTAGGACTAAGGTGGTAGGTAAGATGTTTCGGTTCGGCCGGTTCGGTTTGGTTGGTTTGATATTACCATCACGCCTATTTTGTGTATGGAGCAGTTCATGCTTTTTGTCATGAACAAAAACAAAAAACGAGTAGACATGATAAGTAGGCGGATCTTGCTAGGTTGGTCAGTCCAAAATTTTGCGGAGCATCACGTACTTCACGATATTGTAAGTCTATCACTGCGTTACGTCAGTTGTGTGAAGTAAAATTTATGGACTCATCCGACCGAAACCCGAATTCAATTTGCTTATACAAAAACATAATTTTCAAAATTTTCTGCATATGTCTCTGCTTGGTAACCATATTATATTACCCTAAGCACCAAATGGCTAACTTTTATAGTTTAGGTATTCCTGCATTATCAGGATTGAAGAGTTAGTAACAATTTTCTATGTTTCTGCTCAGAAACGTATATATATTTGTCATATATTATCTATCAGAGTTGAAGAGTTGAAAATCATT
Source organism: Autochton itylus (assembly GCA_018251535.1). Taxonomy (NCBI): domain Eukaryota; kingdom Metazoa; phylum Arthropoda; class Insecta; order Lepidoptera; family Hesperiidae; genus Autochton; species Autochton itylus. The sequence continues at coordinate 1,110 of DWPH01000126.1, read as the reverse complement.
TTTTTCATCATAAATCTTTGCTTAACAATTTTATTATATGCCTACTAAATGAAACGTAATGCAATAGAAACGCTAAGTGTCCTTAGGAATTGGCTATTTAGTGTTTTTATTTATGTTTTAGGCTGGCATTACCCCTGTACAATCAGGGTCGAGGTGTTGAAGGTTTTTATCACATCATGTCATTTTAGATACTTAATGTCGATTCCAAGTTTCATAAGGATTGAGTGGGCAGAAACAAAGTTATCCTAAATAAAATCTCCAAAGTAAACCTCTACGATTTTATTTATATAGAAGAGAGGAAGAGGAGATACTTAATTTGAAATTTAATTCGTTAGTGCGTGTCTTTAGATGTTTACTATTAAATAGAAATTATAATAACTAGGCACAATAAAAATGATTTATATAACAATACAAAAAATGGTAAATTGTTGAATTATCAATAAAGTGGGCGTAACGTTTAGACATTATTTTGTATAATGTGATCAAGTTGGGGGCGTATCTCTGATATACTGTCATATTGCATGAGTAGGTATATTTAGGTACTGTCCTTGTAGTGCCGTGATCAAAATATTCCTACAGTATTTCCACATAAACGGTATCGTTTCCACGATGACGAGTAAATTTTGAAGGTTTCCCCCTCGACAACAAAAAAGGTATAATTAAGTACTATAAATATATTTTAACAAAAACTTAAACCAACTTCTATCACTGCAAAGTAAAATATAATTTAAATAAATGTTACGTTGGTACCTACATACTCCTAAAGTTAAAAAATATTTTATACTACGTTTTTTAGTGATGACATACTAATCTTTGCATTAATATAACGAGACTACAATCTGTCTTCCGACAATGAAGGTCTAGCATAATACACCTGAAGTAACACAATTACAACGTGAACAAATAAATACAATTTGACGACATAATTTTAAGAGTTCTCTTATGTATCTCCGGAGCCAGGGATCCAACAACAATGATACTTATATGGTACCACATGGGAACCACCTGCTTTCAAATAAAAAAGATCTGAGGTCACAAATATTAAATAAAAATACAATCGAATTGAGCATCTGCTCCTTTATGTGAAGTCGGTTAAAAAGCCACACAAGA
>DWPH01000125.1:0-11254 GCA_018251535.1 Autochton itylus | reverse complement strand
GTAATCGGTATAAATACCGTCAATTCGATAACCTACATATAGTTCAAAGTTAAGGGCTCAGTGTAATATAATCAATCACGACAGTTTAAATACTATTAGTTCTTGTTTTATCACTGAATGTTTGAGATTCAACCTTGATCGCCTCCTCTATCGCAAAATGTACGCAATTTATTCTGACAATAAAAACTGTCGAACACCCACACCATTATTCGTTTTAACTAGAGACTAACGTGATTCCAGTTTGAACAATATTTATAAGAATAATATATACTTGGCAGCTTTTAGACGCCGTTTGTTTCGTTCAGAACAATATCATGAACTTCAGTATTTTGCAGCCAACTAAAATGTCAAGTAAGCTGATAGCGTCGATCACAAAAATATACAGCTAGATCTATTGTCTTACACAATGCCCATGAAGTAATCAAATAGTAATAATAGATTTTAATATGCAAATGTAAGCTCTTTTGGTAAAGGAATAGTCCCTGACAACCATTAGTCTTCTTACACATATTACAGAAACATATCATACACTACTTCCAGATCGACTTCTTTCGTTCGGCCTGAGTTTCTGGGCGAAACCTACATGGATTGCAAGCTATAAAATATTTACAGAAACATTTTTATCTATCCGTTCGAACACAAATCCTTTTGTGATAGACGATAGGCGACAGTTCTTTAGTAACTCTGTCTAAAGGGTGTCGTTACGTAAGTTCACCCAAGAACTGAGCCGCTCAAACTCTCAAAAGTTTAGGTAGTGACTATCAGGAACCGACTATGAAACTTGAAACTCATGGAAAAGGAACCCTCCCACTGCTTGGCAGGATCTGTCTTCACAGTTCTCCACTCCCCTCACAAAAAATATAACCATAATTAAAGATATTTGTCGCTTTACACGAAAAACAATAACGACCAGGAGCAAGGGATAATTAATTTGGAAGTCGTTCACCGAAACGGTCGAGTTCCGACCCTTAAAGAGCGGTCATCGGCCCGCTACCGTAGATACTCGTAAGATTAGGCATGCGTTCACTTTATCAATGACTCAAAGTACCTAATAATCATAAAACTTAAAATCGTACCCTCATTAATAAGCGTCCTAAATTACTATTCTGTCCTTTTTTGTCATAATATTTTTATTATTAGATGGAAACAAGACAGTAAGATATAAGTATCTTGAAGGATTATTGTAGGTATTGACGGTTTATTGATAAATAAACCTATTTAAAGGTAGCTTGGAGAGCAAATGAACGAAGACACGGTAATATATTGTACTTACGTTTTCTCTACATTTTGATTGTACCTGCACATTTACACTTAGTGCAATTAATTGAGAATAATAACATGTATTCAGTTAAGGAAAAACTCATGTGTTTTAAATTGCAGTTTAATATAATAAACCCCAACATAAGCGAAAATATTTACTGCCAATTTGCTCATCTTTGGCATAATACTCTTAAGAAAGGTAATTAAAGTAAAGTATTTTCCTAACTACGATAAGCAAATTGAGTGCAGTGGAATGTGTCATATGTATCTAGATTACAAATATATATAAGCGACGAATAGAGTAACATCTTTCGTTTGGGAAGTCGATTAAAAATAGTCAAATCCGCTGAGTTTCTTTTCTTGTCAGTAAAAACCAATTTCCCTTTTATAAAAAGTGACAATTGCAATTTAGAAACTCGTTTGTCTAGAATTAGAGACTAGTAGGAATGTACAAAGATAAAATAGAAATTGTAATAAAATTAACATACACAAATAAATATACTGTCAGTGCTGCTCACATTTGTTTTTTAATTTTTACTGATTTATTCGCCATGCTGTTGTGAAACAAGGAAACAAGGTTTTACCAATAATTACCGTAATGTCGCCGTTAAAAATAGTAAAACCGAATACTGTTTTAATGTTTGTAAAGTTTGTATTTATCTCACTGCGATTTGAATTGATAACAAGCGAGATAAAATAATCTAATACTAACCAAGATAGCTTGTCGAGGAACAATCTAAAATTGATAAACATAAAATTTTTCCGGAACATAAAAAGAAAGTAATAAAGCTATAAGAAAATTTCATAAGTTGTAAAAAATGTAATCTAAAAAACATACTCTAGTTTGAGAAAACCGGACTTAGAATACTGTGAATCGTGATTATAAGGCACAAGAATTATACCCTAATCTACGAAATTACAAATATAATTATATCTTATTTAAAGTATATAAGTTCTTATATAAACGATGTCATGCTGTACGGAGTGTACGGTTTTGTTAGCACACAGATGATACAAAGTTCGCGGTCACTTCAATCACCGTTATTTATGCCGTTTTTACCTAAATGCTTTAGTATATATACATATATGTATTTTATAAATTGTAGCAATGAGCATGCAGTGCAACTGATGGTAAGTGGACCATACAGCTCATGGACATCTGTAATAAATTTTACATAGGTTGTACCTGAAGTCAATCACAAAGCCTTGCCACTCCTGAGAAACAAAATGCTCCCGTCGTATGTAAGTCTGTTGTCATCCACACCTTTTAACGAAACGCACGGATTGTTTACGCTAGAAATCGGTGTGGCGGTAGTACTTCTCCGATCGATTGTACTGGTTCTATTATTTAATATAAATTCATTACCTTAAATACCCCTTCTTTCGCCCTTTCCATTTGATATGGTGCAGTAATGGAATTCCTTGCATGAATAGTAACATTAGTGTTGTGTAGATAACGGTGCGGTGACGGTATTTGTTTGGGACAAAAATCTTGTCCGGTGTGATTATGACTCACCTCCCATTTCGTGGAGTAGTGATATGTAGAAGTAAAATACCTATACAAGACATACGACTTCCGCTTTTTATGAACGTCCCGGGTTCTTTGGATAATGGCCAAGTAACAGAGTAAACTGTTGGTGACATTTGACCACACGAACAAACAGGAAGAACAACACCTTTTAAGGTGGTAAAATCAGTTGGTTGGATCGGCTTAGCACTACTGTGACATTTATTTCTACCTTGAAACAGTCCTTGCATTTCGCTGGAAGGGCGTGGATTCCGGCTAAGTTATGTATCAAGCAGCCATCTTAGTCTTCACGTAAGGTAGCGCGTCTGCCATTGGCTTCAGATACAACCGCTCTTCTATACGGAGTTGGCTACTGGTGTCCATGGGCGGCAATAACCACTTATCATTAGGTGAACTGCCTGCTCGTTTGATATTTCAAACTTATAAATAAAAAGATATACGCGACGAATAGACAACCTCTTTCCATTGGGGAAGTCTGGTAAAAATAGGATCAAGTTATTAAGATACTTAATAGTTTTTTTTACTGTATGATTTCATAATTATCTGTCTTTATTGAGATATATATAAATATTCGTTTTTCGAACATTTGTACATAAATGTGATACAACATAATTCATGAAAAAACAAAACAGAGATAAAAATATCGGTGTAAGTATGACACATCTAGTGTTAATTTGTTACCGTTCACAGACATCGTTGATGATCTTTAAACGTATGACGACAAGACAAGCTTAAAACATGCTTAAGCAAACGCTATATAAAACACAGTCACTTTAAATATCACCTTACCTAGGTAGGTAGGCTTTGTAGGTAAAATCGTCCCAAAGTAGTAATCTTGATCTTGTGTCTCGATGGCCCGCGACAGGTCGACACCAGTCTGGCACACATCTAAATAGGACCTTACAAATCTTAGAATTATTGTCTGCATCTGGGTTTTCGTGTAATTTTTGTCGACGAAGGAAATTTATACGTTGTGGTTTATGAATTTAGAAAACAATGCCGAGAGTACAACATATGAGACACTAAGTTATCACTTAGCTTATAGTAGTAGTAAAAGGCCTGGAGTATTCCCCCACATTGTCCCCGTGTATGGGAATTATTTGCATACCATAAAAATAATGCTTTAATCGAGAGAATGAAGTGATATTACAATGTATGTTGAAATCACAAAATCTATTTTTTGAATGATTGATGTAGCAAACGAGCGTCCAGTCCATCTGATGGTTAGTGGTCTCTGCCGCCAATAGGCATCTATGCCTAACTTCATATAGAACAGATATTCTACATGAAGTAAAACACTGACTGAGATTGTCGCCTCATATATAAGTGAGCCGGCAACCACACCCTTCCATCGAAAAGCAAGAAATGCTTTACGGTAGAAATAGGTGTGGCGGTGGTACTTCCCCGGTCGAACCATATTCGTTCTACCACCTGGTTAATTTGCCATTAGTATTTTTCGTCTACAGGTGAAATAATATACGTCATCCTGTAAAACATCAAAACAAAAGGTCGAGCTGTACAAAAGACACTCAATCTGGTTCTTAACGACCTTTACAAGGTTTAGTAAATAACATGATACCCACTCGTAAAATATACCTGCTTTTGTTGATTGCTTGCAAACAGTTTGTATGCGCTTTGTCTCGTTCGTGGACTATTAAGTTTACATTAATGTCGTTTCAATATATTTTATTACATTTTTTCTGTGGTTCAAATCAAAACTTGTGTATTGTTGGGTTCACTTAATACTCACTGGACAGTGATTTTTATAGTTAGCGAATATTAAAGTAATGTGTGCTGTTTCAACAATATTATAAGTGTATGATAACAATAGTTTGTTCCGATTATGATTAGTTTAGGTTCTAGGTCTGGATGTTTGTGTGCACGTCTTTGTGTATTTCCATGGCACACACAACCTATGTATATATATGAACAATAAGTGTAAAAAATCTTTTAATTTATGTTATTTAAATTGTAACTTCCTTGAGTCTTTTTTTAACCGACTTCCCTACGGGAAAGAGGCTATCTATTCGTCGCGTATATATATATATTTTTTATGATCCTATGTATGCTGTATACGCCGGAACAAAACTTTCGATTGCTGCGTATTGTTGTGAACTTTTCTATAAACTTTCTCTTTTGATAGCATACGAGTTTTCATGTGGGTGCCAGCGTTGGGGCGTATTTTATGTTTTATGGCTTGTGGTCAAGGTGATTGTTCATAGTGAGAGTGCCTATAGCTTTACCATTGATCTGTATGGAGGTCATAATGATAGTTTTCACATGATATAAATATAAACTTGTTTCTATTTGACCTTATTTCCCGAAATTTTGCAAAGAAACATTTTTTCGACAATATGACACAGATGGTCTCCGAGAACAAAAACAGAATGCTACGTTTTTTTTGTATAACGTGTACATTTTATTTAAACACAGCGTAAGGGTGGTGCAGACGTGGCTGACAGCGACTGCAGCGCGTTTGTGATGCCAAGTAACTCGTACATGATGCGTTACATATAAAAAGCGCCATCCTCACATCAGCATTTGGAGGTCCAATGCTGGACATACGACCCCCTAATTAGCGCTACTCAGACCGGACCTGTGCCCTCTGGGCGGTCACATGTTATCATCTTCAGGTCGTCAGTTGCCATGGTCGTAGCCTTGTATTCAGTACTTAGGTGTGGTCGTCTCTCAGAGACTTTTAAGAATCATTAAATTCCTTTAGTACAGCTGTTGTTTGCGCCGTCTGAAACCCCCTTAGGAGGTATTTACACGTGAACAATATTTGTTTACAAGTGGAGTTGCCGTGTTTGTTTTATTAGCGGGAAGTGAAGTAGCGCTGCGTAAACACTCTTAATGCAGTGGAATGCCCGCTTGTAAAAAAACATAAACAGTGGCGTCCTCAACCAGATCTCGTTCTCGGTTGGACTAGATTTAACCCATTAAACAGACTTATTTTTTTCAAACATATTACTTTCACTAACATTTTATGTTACTATGAATATTCTATACCAATTAAGTACCCCACACACACACTTCCAGAATATATGTGTGAATTTATCGGCAGCCATTGATTTTTCAACTATTTTGAATAACCAGTGGCTTATATATAAGCTACATTTTATAAATATGAATACAGACATGACACAAATGATAAATTTAAAACAAATATAGAATAAATAGAAAAAAGTTGTAAATGTCTTTTTTAAATTGTAAATGTCATTGTAATATATTTATGATGATATTTTTAAAATGATTATGACTAAGTACCCAATGCATATGACAATATACAATACAAACAATTAATGTAAAGTGTACCAAAATAAAATAATGTAGAAAACAGTAATGAAATTGTAATTTAAATATAGAAATGATTTGAAAATTATAATAAGAGACCAATAATGCTTTATAAATGGAGTGATTAATATTTTTCAAAAAAGTATTTACTGATTTACTCATTCTAATATTAACTTTCTAATATAATTAATATGGATTACCCATATTAATTTATTAATATTTTTGTATTGCTCATTCAGATATATTCTTAATATACATCATGAGATTCTGGTACACAAACACTAATAAGACGAAAATTTTGTATATGGACTGATATCAACTTATGTGAATGAATGACAGAAATATATCCTGAATTTCCAAAATTGCAAATATATAAAAACATCATAGAAAGTGTGGCACAAGTTTTGCGTAAAAGTTTATCAGAAAGAATATTTAGATTTTGGTTAAAAAAAATACTAATTACTTAAACATGAACAAAACATAAAACAAGAAATTTAAACAGAAAATATGAAAATTACACATAATATTTCAAAAAGCAAAGTACAAGGTCCATTTTTATCATATCCAGTTCTTGCTCAGATTCTGGCACAACCTTACATTTATCTGAAAAAATTCAAATCATAAAAATGACCAATGCTTTTATATAATTTTAATTATTGTCTGAAATAAAGAGTTTTGACATAATCTTTAACTTTTAACTCTCCGTTAAATATAAAGTTGTGCCTGATTACAAGAAATGTTCTTTCAATGTTTACAAAATAGGATTGAACGTAAATCAGCTTAATTTATTGATTAAAGTTACATCTATAACACAGCACACATAAGCAATACAATCGGACCCCAAATTATTGCGTTGAATATATATGTTTTTAAATTGAAGTAGCAATCAACAATGCAGTTCGACTGATTCCAAGTGGTCAGTGTCATCCATGTACGTATATTACCAACTCCATATAGAACAGAGGTTCTACCAGAATTCAATCACATATGATGCAACTCTTGAGGACTAAAATGGTTGTTTCGTGAATCAGGGTAGCATCCACGCCCTTCCAATGAAATGCACAAACTGCTTCACATTAGAAATAAATATGACAGTGGTACCTCCTCAGTCCAACTATATTAGTTCTACAACCTTGTAAAGTTTCTACTATTCAGACATAAAAAAAGCTATAATTGTTTACGGCGACACAAATCAAGAGAACTGCTATATAAAGGATTTATGTATATAAGAGATCTTGAAAATGTCTTATTTTTATGTTTATCATGTGGTAGAACAGACATGGTTTGACCGGGGAAGTACCGTGCCTTACCTATTTGTAGCGTGAAGCAATTCTTCCATTGCGGTGGAAGGGTGTGGTTGCTGGCTCACTTATATACGAGGCAACCATTTTAGTCCTCAGGAGTAGCACACATTAGTGATTGACTTCAGATAGAATCCCTGTTCTAAATGATAGATGTATATGGGTGGCAGCGATCACTTAACATCAGGTTAACTGTGTTATCGTTTGCTGCTTCAAACACATATTAAAAAAAAGCAAAGAAGTTTTAACTTAATGTCAGACTCCTTATGTTTGTTGCTACAAACCTGGTATGATCAGGCCCCACAGCTTTGTAAATGTAATCTGCATTGATCTTGTTCACTTGTAAGAATTGATGGAGTTTGGACTTAGCATTCTCCATAGTCCAATTGCCGTGTAAACTGGCATTTACGTCCAGGTCTTCAGCTTCTTCCACATTCTTCTGTTGTTGCATTCTGTCAATGTACGTGTAGTTTCTGCTCTCACCACCATATGCATGGTAGGCCTGACCCATGGATTCTGGACCCGCTCCATCCTAAAAACGAAATTCAATGCAAATGAATGTTGTTTTAATGCTTTTTGTAGTTGTTTTCTTTACATAAAAATTATTTAGCAAACAAGCATCCACCAGCAATTCACCTGGTAGGAAATGATCTCTGCTGCCCATCTGTAACCAATTTCATATATAACAGGGGTTCTGAAGATTAAGACGATTGCCTCCTATTTAAGTAAATTTAAGACATAATTATAAACTGCTTTATGTTTGAAATAGGTGTGACGTTGATACCTACCTAGTGGAACCAGACAGGTTCTACAATCTTGTTTTATTTGGGAAGTGAAATAAGATAATTACAATCATGTTTTTAAAATAGCATTCCACTTGTCCATATTATATGGTTGTCCATATTACATGAAGTTGAATACAGATGTCCATGGGTGGCAGGGATCACTTAAAATCAGGTGGACTGCATGCTACTTCTATATAATAAAATAATTTGGTACTTTTTACCTGAAAAACTGGCCTTTGTAGCTGCTGTTCATCCTGGTTGCCAGATTCTTGACCAGTTTCAGTTGCTGTTTCAGCTGCCTTCACTTGTACATCCTCGGGTACATCACTAGCAGCTACCTCTCCAGACCTCACGAGAAAGTTTATGAAGTCTCGTGATGCGTTCTTCTGAGCTTCCTTTTTGGTGACAGAGTTACCCGCACCCACATACGTGTAACCGTCCACTCGGACTTCACAGAGAAACCGTTGGCGGTGTTTCGGGCCTACGTAAGATTGTTTCTTTTGGAAAAGGTACATCTATATAGGTGTATAAGCATATGAAAGTATAGGTACATCTAGTGTAAGTATTACCAGGTGGTAGAACAAATATGGTTCAATCGGGTACCACTACCACACGTATTTCTCTCATGAAGCAATTCTTGCATTTCTATGGAAGTGTGTGGTTGCCGGCTCACTTATATGAGACGACCATCTCAAATCTCAGGAGTGGCAACGCATCTGTGATTAACTTCAGTTGGAATCTATTCTGTATGAAGTTAGACATAGATGTCCATGAGTGGCAGTGATAACTTACCATCAGGTGGACTGCTAGCTCATTTGCTACATCAATCTTTTAAAAAAAAGTATCAGTCAAATATCGTGCGCTTTGTGGAATACTGATCTATTAGTCAAAGTTGTTTTGTTTTTTTGTTGTTTTCTAGGGTGTGTGAAGTCTACCAATTCGTACTTGGCCAGCACGGTGGACTATGGCCTGAACCCTCTTACACTTTGGGAGGAGACCCGTACCCAGCAGTGGGACAGTAATGGGTTGACGATGAGTCAAAATTGATTTGTTTTGGATTTTATTGACTTGTACGTATGTCACTGTTTGTTTAATATAATCTGTGTTGTATATAGATAGAATATCTATGCATCATAATGCGCGGATACCTTTACACGGCTGTCGAAGTATAGTATGTTAAGGTTACATTTAGAAAAAAGTTCATGTTTGTTGGTTAATTTATAATCATTACATTGATATTGATACTGCGTGACATAAATATAATGGATGCCATATACATGCCTGCTAGGTGCTGTTTTGGTAACGAAATACATGCATGAGTCTTAAATTTGCGTATATATTAATTGCCATAAAAACGAAGAATGTTAATTTACCTGTCGCACGTATAATTAATAATAGTCAATTAAAGGAACAATATTGATTTACCTGTCGCACGAATGTCGTATTGAGGTGTTAGTGTAGGGGATTTTTTGGAGCACCAAGAATATAGGAAGGATTTTACATCCATGATAGATTAATAAGTGTCCGGCAATTATAGGTTGTATTACTACAATTATTTTTTTCTCCTCAATTTCACATTGAAGTATCGCGTGCAAGCGAAAAGCCTTTCGACTACACAATCAGTAATATGTAATATACTAAACTATTATCATAATCACATAAATACGCTTTAAGAATTCTTACGAAATCGATTGTTTGAAAATAAAAATTTAGAAGAACTACAAGCAATAAACTAGGGACGCTCGATATACATCGATGCATCAGAAACATCGATATTTACCTTGCGATGTATCATATATTTTCTATACATAGGTTTTGTCGATATTATACGATATACCGATGTATTTCATTCAATTCATCGAATAAATACCTCATATAATACATAATAAAAAGATCGCTTGCAAGATTGCACTAAAAAAATATCATCGGTAAAATTGGTTCACTTAAAATCTTAAGAAGTATGTACAAGAATTGGTAGATCACTAATTATATAGAAATTCTATTCTGTCCTATGTTTTGGGCTATTTAAACTAGGGATGTTAGGGAGCTTGGACTCCGATAAGTCGGAACTTCCCATTGTTTTTACACCTTCGGTTCCGAAACTTTTTAATCACAAGATATCAAATAGCGGCGGTGTGGCCTGCTCAACCGAGAAGAACAGGTTCATACATGTCGCCCCAGGACATGCCTCTACACCGCCCCTCCGTGCATTCTATCGTCGATTATATTTTTGTACTTATTTTTATGCACGTGTCGCGTATGGTCATTTTGTTTTATTTTTTGCGGATGTTTTTGTTTTTGACTATGAGTCCAAAATCAATAATTATTTGGAAAGTGTAAACTGTGTATGAAGACATATTCAAGAAAGGGAGATACCACAACTTCGTTAAAAAGTCATTTATAGTCTGTCACTGATTACGAAAAATATAATTAAATTAGAAACTGAAAAGAAAAACACACTACAGCCTCCGACTTCGATGCCTCCTCAAGAAGTCAAAAAACAGATTACTCTGAAAGAAATCTTAATGAAGAACCAAAATTGCCTTACAATTAGTTCTAATGCAAAATCAATGGAAATTGTTTATCAAATATAATTTATCATCCAATCAATGCTACTTAAATTTAAAAAAAAAAGATTAAAATTATTCAACTTAAAACTAAATACACATTAAAATTATTACTACAAGACATTTACATTAAATAAAATAAAATAAAAATCAACATAAAGGCAATCCTAGAGCGAATCTGATTTAAATTGTTAGCTGTTATTGGGAACAGTTCATACGAAACATGGCAATTATTATTTTCATTATGTAGATATATTACTTTCTAATAGATATTAGAAAGAGGCACTGAATAATCTTTTTATTAGTCCTTAAATAAAACATGTATCTTCTGCCACCACTTCTAATTCCTGACACTGCCTCCGATTCAGATTCCGACTCCGATAAAACAAATAAAAAAACTCCGACTCCGACTTCGATTCCGATACAATTAATTACCTCCGTTACATCCCTGCAAACAAGTGATATTAATTATTCCATAACTTCATGGCACAATGTTCTGTCTGTACAAATGACAATACC
>DWPH01000124.1:0-11288 GCA_018251535.1 Autochton itylus | reverse complement strand
ACCATCGTCACCTATTTCTATCGTGAATTGTAGGCTCATTTATATTTCAGGCGATCATCTGAGTCCTCATCAACGAGTAACAAAGCATCTGTGATTGACTTCAAATAGAATTTCTGTTTACTTTGAAGTTGCGATATAGATGTCCATGGACAGCAGCGTCCATTTACCATCAGGTGGACTGCACGCTCGTTTGCTACTTCAATCATATAAAAAAAAACTGATCTCTTATTTAGAGGTCGGTCATATACGCGTCGCTATCGCTTAGGACTAAGTTGGTACGTGATGTACACGATACGATTGCATCGGCGACACAGTCGCGCACGTCGCCCGATCTCACGATATCCGTATCGGCAATAAACACGCGCGTTACTCTAGCATTCCGCTAGGATTTATCGGTCGCGAGCGGCGCTACGTAAATATAATTAGAGGGGCCATCTATCAGCCGGCGGAAGGGCGCGAGATATCGCCGCCGTAAATCTCGCGCGCTCAAGACGGCTCAATCCGCCGAAGATAGGGCATTCCGTTTCTATGACATGTCGTAGTTTTGTTTGGTGTCTGTCATATTGTATTATTGTGACAATGTTAACGTCTTTCTCTGTATTGGAAGTGCGGGTTTGTTTTTCAATACTTTAGATCTGTTATTGAGGTGAGTATTGGCAAAAACTCCCATGAGGTTATGTCTAGGTTCAGCAGTGAGCTTATCATCGGACCTTAAAACGCTGATCGATATTAGACTAGCTAAACCCAGCCATGTTTGATTGTGGCTCAATTTCATATTTCCATTCATAATAGAAAGAATATAAAAATACACTTAAATAAATGCTATGTTTATTTATCTAGTTTTAGCGGATTCAAACATACTTTAGTTGATTTTTGTATATATAGATTATATGTAATTAATTTGTAGGCAAGTCGCACCAGATTATTCATATAGATTTATGTATTTACTTAACAGTTTATGTTAATAATTGTGTAGAGTATGCATAATTTAATAAATATATGTATGTAAGTTGATATAATAATCTATTGATGCTGATGTTGTTATACTCGTAGTTTAGATGCGTTGTTCCGAGCACTTATAACGATTTATCCGTGTCATTAATACTTCAGCTAAATATAGTTACGTTTATATATAATTTAATGTCAAGTTGAACGTAAACTATCACAGTAGCCAGTTATTTACCGATTCGTCCACCCATACGTCACAATCAACAGGGATTAGGACCCCGGTCATTGCTATTTGCTTAGGGTCGTCTGTCTCCGGGATTATGATAATTTATGACGTGCTACGTCATTGGCGCTAAACTTGGAACGCGCATTCCTATTTGTATTAGGTGCATGACCTTAGGGTGTTTTCACTGTAGATAAATTTAAATAAAAAAATATTATGCTTTCGACTCCTATTCCCTAATTCTCTTTTACGACAACAAGTAATAATAGTTTTCTTAAATTTTTACCAACCAAAGTTTGAAATTTTCATGCCAATTTCAAACATTGTTGTCAAAAATTGCCAAACTTCTAACATTGGGTGGCGAACATTACAGAATGCGATTATTTATTATATTTTATTAGTGCATGTTGGAGAAAAGTGAATCAAAACAGGTGTTTTAGGCTTTTTTCGTCAGGTACCATTTTTATTTGCATTTGGTTAAGTTGTTTTGATCAAAGTTACGTGTTTTATCAATTTCGGTACAGTTTGTAATAAAGTTACATTAAATACTTATATACGATTTTTCCCAGAATATTAATGTGTTTGATGTAATTAAAACACGTTTTTTGCTATTCAAAGTACTCATGTATCTTTTTATCACTCTTCGTGTTACTTTTTGCAAGTCTTTTCTTATTCGTGCGAAACGTGGTTAAATTATTTCTTCGCTAAGAAAAGGAATACATTTGTTCTGTGGTTCTATATTACCCAAGTGGTTAAACGCAGCGTAATGTAATCCTTGAGAAAATAACACTTAATTTCAACGACGTTTTGAAATACTATAGCGGGCGATAGTTCGCGTTGACTGAGGCTTTATATCCGCTGCGTAAAATGTATCGCAACAGTGACAGTTTACTATTATGTACCTTTCAAGTACAACGATGTAATAAAAAATCGATTTATAACGTTTTTTTTTGTTGGGCAAATTTGTGAGGGGAGTTCTCGTATTTGTCAGTAACCTTACGCAAGTCTTTGAATTTTACTGCTTTAATTATTAGGTTCAACTCACTTTTCAATGTAAAAGACACTGATTTTCTTTAAATAAAAATGTCAGTAAGTACTGTGAGTAAGGGTGGTATATCCCTTCGTGGGCCACTTATTTCAGCCGTATAAAAACGGTGATGTGCTACTGTATTAAAGTTAGGAACATGTGGAAAACCACAGACTTAAACGAGGTGTCCTTAGGTAGCAGCCGCAAAGGTACTGTGGCGGACATTTCGTAGTACTCCAATCTTACTTAAAATTTACTTGACCTTGCATAACCTTTACCTTCAGATGCACCGTATGCTTGTTTCCACACACTCGTGCAATGCATTTAGCATCTTCATTATCACCCAAATTATCCAATTGTTTCTTACCAAATACCGATATTTTTTAATTTTAATTGATTTTAAATTAATAAAGTAATTGGTTAATAATTGCTGACGGACGTTATAGGGCCGAACTGTTGCTAGGAATGTATTGTTGGCAGACGGTCAGATGGGGTGGTCACTTGTCTGTGCAGCGGTATTAGCATAAACCGTGCACCGTGGCACCGCCCAGTCGTTACAGACTCCGTCGAGATGCCTCTCGGGGCGTCCACAATCGATGGGTGTCCATAAGAAATGCTCACGAACTAAAAGCATAGGTCAAATCATGGACGGATATGCATTATACAGGGAAATTAAAAAGGTCGTTTTGTTTTATGTTGTTGTGACGACGATGGGTGTATTCGTTCATGGTTTGTTTATCGGGATGTTTGTTGTAAGTCACGTTGAATAATGGCTCAAGAAATTATGGGTGAAAGGGCTTTGTGATGGAAAGATTCATAGTCAATTTAAATATTTTAAACATACGTTGCGATCTTGATAATGTTACAACAGTACCAATGCTGGTCTCTACTTATTATTGTTAACTGTTTTTTTAGAACAATGAGAGTGGCATGAAACCTTGATGGTTTGACCCTGGAGGCACCACCGCCAAACATTTTTTTTTTTACCTTATAAAGGCAGTTTTAAAAACCTGTGTTCATGTTTTTATACGAGGAGTTCCAATTTATTCCACAAGGGTATAAGCATATATGACCGCCCTTTGGTAGGATTTTAATCTTACCTCGGGTTGATTAACGATCCTTCGTCGACAGTGGGCACTCAGCATCAGGTGGACAGCATGCAAGGTTGCCACTTGTATATTATGTTTAAAAATATTTTATCATATTCAGAGCACATTGAACGGGAGTATCTTCAAACCTGAAATGATTTAGCCCAAAAATTATACCATATTCATCATATCATGTTAATTCGGCGGCAATATCCGTCATGTCCACATTTACACGAGCCATTAACCGATTTGACGTGATTTAACTTACAATATGTCAGCTCAAGACGTACAATGAGACAAAGGAACTTTAGGTAAGTAGGTGTTATTAAAATATTAGCATGAAATCTCGCAGCCGTGCCTCGTGCCGGCATGTTCCACTCGCTCAATGTCACATTATATTATTTCGAGATAATCGACAATGTTTTAAAAGATATTACATTCTAACGTGAAGTTAAACGATATATAATACAATCTTTCTAGTGTGTCGTTAGTTTATCCTACGAAATTTTTAAAACCCTGCGTCACTCTTTGCAGTTGTAATATATGTATCTTATATATATGTGTAAAATTACGTTTAAATTCAATTTAAATTCGATTTCTAAAAGAAGCCTATTCATATGTAGTCATAGTTTTTATAATTTTATTTTCGTTTCTTGCAGTAGGTCCTATATATGTATGTATTATTTACATATGCACTCAGGAAATATCTGCTTACTAATAAAATATGAGGTGCAGTCGCTTTGATTGATCAATATGTCTACAATATGGACGGAATAATACGTCTTGTGTATACGATCTATAATTTTTTTTTTTTTTTTAGTTGTTTCACGAAAAATTATTAAAGAAATTGGAATTTATTAAATTACATTGTATAACTTAAATTCTAATATTAAGTAATTTAGTATTACGTGCTAATGACATTATGGCGTATGATGACACGAAGACAATTACTGATTATTACGTCTTGTACGTTAGAACGGTTAAAAATATTTTCATTGCGACAATATGCGAATACAAGCGAATCATGAATATTTAATGGGACGTCCGCCTTAGCTGTGACCTTTATTTTGGCCTCACCACGGCCATTGTTCTCGGACGGTCCCGGGCAGGCCTGGCGGGATTTATCTAATGTCCGTTCGTTTGTTTGTTGCAGGTAACTATGCAGTGTTGTCGGCCAACTTTATGACGGTATGCGCGCGCCTCGATATTTATTTATCCAGTATTATTTAAGGAGGCATTACGAACGCCGCACTGTACGAACTGTGATCTTTATTTGAATTTTACATTAACATTTTAACGTCTCAATATACCCGTATAGGTGCGATGTTTGTATCACGCGATTGGTTTTCATGTATATATTAAAAATCGGTGCAGTACGAGTCGGGTTCGCGCATCGAAGATTTGTAGTTAAAAAAATCTTGATTCTAAACCTTTAGCGAATTTGGCTGATTTTATCTAATTTTTATTAATTTAATAATTAATTCGTTCAAAATAAGATTCTTTTTCCTAAATTTTTGGTCTGGCTTAGTTCCGATTTAAACTGGAATAAGTGGTATTGTAATTAATTTCCTTATACTACAATGCGAGGTTTTATTTGCAATCGTTAACCATTATTATAGACATGAAGCCGATTAGACTTGTACAAGGTTCTCTCGTTTATTATTCAATAGTATAGAATATAAGTATGATGTGATTCGAAGATTTATGTAGGCAACATAAATGTACGAACAGTATCTTATTGACAGGCGCTTATCTCATTCGTAGAGTAAATACGTTTTTTATGGCGGCTTTTTGCCAAGTATCGATCTATTGTCAGTGTAGCGAAGCTCTGCCAGCTTACGTCTGTCAATGTCTATCTTGTCGCTTTTGTCCTGTCCCGGCGAGATCGGATTTAGGAGCAAAAAATAATTTTCATCTCTGAGGTGACGCAACCGATCTAACCGATTACGAGCGAGCTGACTCATTAGCCACTCGTGAGCCTAAAGATCACAGCTAAAATATTCGATTTAATTAACCTTTTTCCTATGAATCACGCCGCGTCGTGATTTGCATGCATACCTTAGATGGCTCGGAAGTGCTGAAGGGGCATCGTCGGGTCGTTGTCCCCGTAGCGACTGAAAACAGCCTCATAGAGCGTTGTTAACGTGTCGCAGACTATAAAAAAAACGGCCAAATGCGAGTCGAACTTGCACATTTAGGGTTCCGTAACATCATGAAATATTTAACCGAGCTCGACCGAAAATTTGCCAAAAAAATAAGTTCTCCTCTTTAGTTTTCAACTTTTTTTAATTTGAGTATTCCTAATCATAGCAGCTATAGAAGTGTATTCTTATAAAAAACTAAATATCTTTCTATTGCGGTGCAATAGATGCTCCAAAACATATAGTTTTTTTTCTCTTAATTATAAGTATTTGTTGTAATAGCGGCTTATGTAATACACAATATTTAAATATTTCACGTTTCTGTGTATTACGTTTCAAGACATAGAGCCCTGTGATTAACGGACAGCCGGAGATTTAGTCACAGGGTCCCATATTTTAACCCTCAGAGCACGGAACCCTAAAAAGGCCATTACGATAGAGTGGCGTGTCGTCACTCGACGCTCGAGTTTTTTGTCACTGAAGCCAACTATCCAACAGTCTTCCCCGGCCGACTTTGATTAACGAGTGTAATGTGATCCCGGGTGTCTCATCTCTACTGTTCGGCCCACATGAATAAATTAATTCCGACGCGCCCTGCCCACACAGGAAACAAATAGGGATGTGTTATAACTCATTATTGGTATTGATTAAGTGCGAATCGATTAACATTGCAAAAAGCTGCTTGAAGGCTATTAAACTTAGTACGCAATTTGTGATATAAAATTTAATGACTTAATACCTTTTAATGGGTTTTTAAGATTAATTTTACAACAAATAGGATTTTATATGTATGCAACGTCTGCAATTTAACAAATTACTTTATTTTAACCTAATTGAAAAGATAAGTATGACTGGAAATTAAAATTCATGTGGCAGCAGCATAAATGGTTATGCAAACTTTGAATATGTCTATTTACGATCACCGGGGTACAATGTACAATCTTCTAATCGGTCCTTATTGGCGGGGTTGTTGATTTGGTATTTCGTTTGTAGAGAACGTTTCTGTAACTTTGTCTCGGAATCCGACGAATGTGCGAGATGAAACAATCCGTGAAACGGAGTGCGCGGATGCCGGCACGCCAAATGTGCGACACCGCGGTCCTCGCACGACGATCCCCCGCGTCGTTCTAGCCCGTGCGAGTTCCGTCCTTCCGTCTCGTTCGCCCCTCTGTTTGTTCGATTTTGGGCGAGTGTGGCTGATGACAAAGCGTCACTTTCTACGGGCGCACGCGCATCGGCAAATGAAGTGTGTCGCGTTTGCAGACAGCTGCGCGATAGATTCAGCGCTCTAATGTGCACCGGAAACCATCAATTTAGATAGTGCGCCGGATTGCCGCCGCGAAGCTTCTGCCCGTAGGATGCAACTATTACACGGAGGAAACCGTGATTTACGACCTTCATTGTTTTGTGTTCGAGATCTCTTGCATCCTCATTTAATTAAGTGCTCCTCGGATAAGTGACTACTTGAGTTTCAATAGTGTCTTGACGTGAAAGTATTGTTAAATATACCGACGGCAGCGGAGCCGTCGTTGCGACAATGTCGCTGATTAATGTACGCACGAGACCGAAGGGAAACTAGCAACCGTTGCCGGAATGACAGTAGAAAGTAAATAAATTCAAAATATCCTGCGAGTATCGCAATAACAATCTCGGACATATGTCATTTAACATGTACAACTTTACATGACAATTCGCTTGGTATTTGTCATTTGATTTGCGGAGTCCGATATGGTGCGGTAATCAATGTCGAAAGACGGGCCGTGACACGACATCTGCTTCGGCGCTCCCCCCGAATTCTATTTAAAGTGCCCCATCCCTCGGAACAGACAATTTGTCTCTATTAACTACGGGAGAAACTGTATTGACTCTGAATTATTTGTCCAAACTCATTTTGCTCGGTAAAGCGTAACGGTTCACGTTGTTTTGGAATAAAAATATTTTCAATTGTTTGCAGTGGATAATAGTTCTCACGCTGAATTAGAGTGGATTTGCAATCGGATATCGCTTTTCCGTGGCGAATCTGGCATTGTGGGGCTCGCATTGCGAGTTGTGAAATTATTACACCAAACATCTACGATTTCAGTTTTGTACGGTTTGTTGACTATTTCCACGAATACGCATTTAAATGTATCGCGGTGTATTGAACCGAGTAATTGTTGCTTTATATTCGTAATATCGTGTCGCTATTCGCGTGATTGCGTGGGCTTCCATGTTAATTTGTACGTACAAGTGATTTATGTATAAAAAGTAGTGATAACTCTGCACGAATTTCTGACTCGTTTTGCTTCTTGTTATTCGAACACTGTTGTCCGAGAGGTCGTGGCTGTGATGATGATTAGGGCGTTGCGAGACAGTCCTTGTCTTTGCCGAGAGTGGCAGCTGTTTGTGCAATACTTTTTCATTTTTGTCGAGCCGTTGCTTTACTATAACATTGCTCGATTTAGGACTGGTACTACGACTATTTTTTATAACCACGTCTACTGTATCGTCCATCAATTTTTTTGATTTTGTTTCTGCATCAATCGGCTTTGTTTGTTTTTATTAAATCTAGCAACTTTCAATGAATTAGTATGGTGTAATATGGATTTACTATTCTTATTCTAAAAGGCGACCGGAATCTTGTAAGAGAGTACATTAATGAGTTGATAATATTACAAATCGATTTGTTATTGTGATATTTCTTACCATTAATACGGATCGTGGGTACGTCGGATCGATTCTTAGTCATCAGTGTTTGCTTAAATCAAAATAAATGTTGCTTTCATATCGAATACTTTCTCGTGTTGAGGCGAGCGGTCCGTTGCCGAAGTATTGTTTATGAAAAGCGGGTCAGAAGAAAGCGATGGTGGGGCGGGGAGGCGCGGGCGGTCACTCGTCGATATCTCCCGGTGAAGAGGTCACGGCCATTATGCGAGAACGCCGCGTGAACCCAACCGCTACCGTAACCATGGCGACCGTTTTTGTTTCGTCGTTGCTTACTGATACTCTGATTGTCCGATATTCGCCGATTTCTCTTCCCCGATACCTTTTTTTTTTCGAATAATTGCTTGGATCGTCGTTGAGTTTTTGTTCTCGGCGCGTTTTACGGAAGTTGACAATTTCTTTCAATTTTCTCGAACGCGAATGGAATTACGGCATTTGTACAAGTCTTGAATAGTTAGAATATTTTGATGCGTAACTAGGTTATAGCAATTCAATTCAATTCATTTATTGCAGGATAAGGTGGAATACATATGTGAAATACATTAGTTCTGTGCTCCTATCCTAACCCAAAGAGTACGCAAGGTGGTGAAGCCAGTACGGTTAGACCGGTACCACCCTCACACCTATTTCTAGCGTGAAGCATTTCATGCATTTCGTTGAGAATGGGGAAGCAGGCTAACTTAGACGAGGTGACTACCTTACCGACCGACGGCGATCAGTTTTTGTGAGTAGCAACGCAGGTTAACTTTAGGTAGACTTGGTTACAGATGCGGGCGGCAGTGACCACTTACAGGCGGATTGTATGATTGTTTGCTACTTCAATAAAAAAGGTGTGCTTAATGTTAAAGTGTGTTTAAAATGTCTTGTCATTAAATTTTCAGCTGTCAACGCCGTCATACACGTGAGTTGCGTCTAGTGGGTAGGTAGCCTATTGCACTGCGCGCGCGTCGAATCAGGAATGCGTTTGCGCAGCGTGCGCGTGGTGTACAGCGCCACTAAAGAAACGATAAATAATTATTTAAGAACATATTTATATCTTAGAAAAAATTTATGTACATACTCATGTTCAATTCATTTCATTAAATATTATATGATTTAATAATCATTATCTTAAATTCTTATTGACTATTGACTCAAAAATTCATTGTATGTTTATCTGTTGGTCTTTCACGTTTATGGGTGTGTCTGTTTATGTATTTGGGTATGAACAGTTGCACATAAACTCATTTTATAATTATTTGAACAAATCTTGGCGGTAAAATGTCAGCGTAAAATACATAAATTTGATGACATGATGAGTTATCACTCACATTCCTATTTTAAATGTCGAAGTGGACAACATTTACAAATCCTCTCCTTATTCGCACATGCTACAGTACTGGTGTCACTTGTCTGATCGCTCCTCGTTTGAACGTTCGCCGGCAAGGTCGTTGCGATGTGCTAGGTAAGCTGGGTTGTTGTCTTCAAATAACAAGTTTTATTGTGGACGCGGTGTTTATTTACATTGTGCGTTATGTTCAACGTCCCGACGACGGTTTGTATCGTTTAAATTTTAAATTTAATTTATAACGTTCGATTTTAGCGGTCTTTTCCATTTTGTATCATAACACTGATTCTGTGTCGCATCTTGGACTTTTGTAAGCGATTGGTTAAATTATAGTTAACCGATTACTAAGATTCTAAGTTAGGTAGTTCGTTAGACTAATTATGTTTCCACAGCGTTAAGTAACTATTGAAGAATTCTCATCAATATAGGTCTCGCAACATTTTTTTTATCACTCCGTAAGCGTATACATTATGTTATCGGTAATTTATCATAAGGATACCAATTTTATATATAATCAATTGAATGAAAGTAACAGTACAGAAACTATCGCGCAATGATCCTTGTTGTTATGCAAATGAACGTCAGTCACTTCATCACCAGTGTCCGCCAGCGGTGGAATTGACTTGATTTACCTTTTCCTATTGCGGTATTGATTGACGTGCGATAGGTGAAAAACTGTTCAATGGACAGTCTTACAACTAACAATGCATGTAGGAAACATCTAGGGATTTTTTATCTCATAATAATGTAGTCAGCGTTATAGTTTACCAGGCTCGCCAAATGCGATTTGATAGATCTCGCACACCTTTATGTATCTTTAAGAGTCGTGTCAAAAAGCGAAAACGGGTCCTTCTTAAAAATTCAATATTTACCCTCTGATCCGAATTCAAATTAAACGGCTAGTTACACTAGACTTGCAAGAATTAAACCATGATAAAACAACATTCTATTCATTGTAGGCTCATCATAGAATGCTTCTATTCTTATGACACATATATAAATATAACATAATGCACGCACGCACACAAGTCCAAACATACACACACACACTTATACACGCACTCAACACACTTGGTTAAGATCTAAACTTATATAAAGTTATTAAAGTGTTAATGTCTGTTTGTTGAATAACACATTGTACGAAATCTCAGTGGGTGAGCGGGGTACCTGTAATACCGAACCAAGTATAGGGCTCTAACCACGTCAAATGAATGAGTTTAAATCAATAAAATATTTAATTTTTTTATAATAGTGAACTTTCCCTGTGTATCCGTTCGACAGGGCTCTATGTCTTGTATCGCAATGTATAGATATGCAGATACAAAATTTTCACAGTGAATGCAGGTACTTATATTTCTGCACGATTTCTTCCTACGGAGATAAGATTAGTTCTGCCTGTGATCGGTTACCTACAGATGCTTTGATATCCCTGGGGACCAAGTTGGGACACCCCTATGAGCTTCTGTGATACTTCGCATCTGTGATAGATTTCAGGTTAGACTCTATTTTTGAGCATAGATTGCAGGTGTCCGTTGGCGTCAGTTGTTATTTGCCATCGGCTGGACTGCATACTCGTGTGCTATTTCTATGAAGTTATCCTATACTTCAAACGAACAATTCTTGTATATACATATTTTTGTATGTAAATGTTTTCTCCGAAACCGCTCTAACAATTTAGATATTTTTTGTAATTCAATAGTCTTTTACTGATAAAAACGATGTATCATCTCAGTAATAATCCGTTTTTACGTAAAAGAATGCTTTTACGTTTTATATAACGCTATCTATTATTGAGTAAAAAGTACCGGTATTTTTATAATTATAATATAAG
>DWPH01000123.1:0-11290 GCA_018251535.1 Autochton itylus | reverse complement strand
CAATTACAATTAACAGATCAAGCTATTAATCGTTAGTATTAAAAGTAACATTGTTACTAATAATGTTAAATAATTCAATAGGATAAATGGCTTGACTATGGAGAGCTGGGTTTTATGTTTGTTATTGGATAAAATAAATATTATTTGACAAGAATGAATTGCCTAACAAATTTTGATAATTTTATGTAATAATTTGATTAAAGAAATTTTTAAGGAAGTAAAATGGTTGATCTTGTCGTATCCTCTGGGCAAATTTTACAAAATAGTAATATATCCTCTCAAACAGTATCTATATCTGATGGTGGCAGTGCTTATTATAATACAGTTTTAAATCAAGGTGCTGTTATTATCAATGATGGATCAAGTGAGTTTCTTTATATTTCATCAGGTACTGTGACTGTTAATGATACAGGTGTAGCTAAGAATAATTATATTTATAGCAAAGGTTTTCTGAATATTAATAGTGGGGGGTTAGTGAGTAATAACTATATCAGTGCTGGTGGAAATTTAACGATAAATAGCAGTGGCTTTGCGAACAATAACTATATTTATAATTCAGGTAATTTAAATGTATACGGTGGCTTTATAGAAAATACTTATATCAGTATGGGTGGAACTGTAGAAATTTCCTCTGGTGCTACGGCTGAGAATAATTTTATATATGGTTTTAGTGGTTATACAACCGATACTTCTGCTGACTTAATTATTTATGATGGAGGCTCTGCTAATCATAACTACATTAGTGGAGGAGGAAGCCTAAGTGTAACTAATGGTGGTTTTATAGATTATATCTTTGGTATTTATTGGTACGAAGACAAAACCGTTTTTTTAGAATTCTCTCAACAATCTAGAGGATTAATAGCAATTTCTCCCCATGAAGTTGGGATAATTGATCCCAATATGAATTTTAGAACGGTTTATTATTCAAATAGATTGCATGGTATATATCATTGGGCATTAATAGAAGAAAAACTTTTGGATGGTGTTATGGATCATGATCCTCAAGCCTATAATCGTTTTCTTGAAATTGTACAATCAGAAGGATTAATTGATCCCGAATTAGATAGAAAAATATATAACGAATATTTTCCATTATACTAATCTTTTATTATTATGATTACAAATTGATGTAATAGGCTTACTGGAAAAGCATATGATATGAAAATAACTTCAAAGCAGAATATATGGAATAACCCAATCGATATAATGAATTCAGTAAAAGGAATGAAAAAATGAAAATTAAAGATGCATATGATGTAATTATAGATGTAGTTGCGATTTATTGGTACAACGATAGAACAACTTTTTTGGATTATTTAAAAATTATGGTGGTTTAATGGCATTTAATTCAAGTAAGGTTGAAGTCATTGATCCAAAGATTAATTTTAGAACTATTTATGATCCAGGAAAGATGAATGGTATCTTTCATTGGGCATTAATAGAAGAAAATTTATTAGATGAAGTTATCGATTGTGATCCTAAATCATTTAATCGTTTAATCGAAATATTAAAATCTGAAGGAGTTGTATTAGAGGATTCTATATAAAATACTGGATAATACTCTTTTACTTCATTAGGGTATTGGTCACATTATCCTCGAAGCCGCAGGTTCCGCCGCCGTTGCAGGTGCCACTGGCGGTAATGTCGGTGCCGCCGCAGGAAGTGCTGTCGCTGGGAATATAACTACTGCTGGTAGTTTTAATAGTGTATATGATTGGGCTAAATCTCATAGCAATGGTGATCCAAAATTAGCAATGGCATTAACGAATGCGATTGAAAATGCGATTGCAGCAGCTGGAGGTGCCGCAGCAGGTGGAGCGATTGATGGAGGTTCGGGTGCGTATAATGGTGCTGATATTTCCTCTGTCCTTCAAGCATATAATATGGCGTTGCAACTACAATCGCTGCCTCTTGTTGCTGGTAGTACTAGTATTGCTGGTAATAACCCAAATACGCTTACTGACGCTGATATTAAACAAATACAGAATACTTTGAATAACGGTGTTAATAATACGGTGAATTTGGTCAATTGGGGACCGTTATATGCATATGCTTATCTGTATAATTTGATATATGGAGATACTCAAAGTTCTGGTGTGACTTCTAATGATATGACCGCGCATCCCGATGCTGGGAAACCAACAATTGTCAGCACGCCTGCGAATGAACAAAATTGATGGGATAGCACGGTCTCTACGCCTATTGCAGATCAAGATAAAAACTCAGGCATTATCGCCGATCCGATTACTGATGTTGGTAATGACTTCGAGCTGCCAGGATACTCCGCTGATCCAAACTTCGGTAATCCTACGATCGTTGATGCAACTCCATGGTTAAATCCCGATGGATCATTAATTGGGCAATCGGGGTCTGGAGCTATAAGAGAAGTAACTGGCAATGCTGATCCGAATAAGGCTGCGTGGGATTTTGTTCAAAAAGTTATTGGTGGAAAAGAAGTGGAGAGTGTAACAGATATTAATATGAAGAATGGTGCAGCAGGTCATAAAACAGATTCTACAACTGCAACAGTAGAAGTAAATAATGATGAAGCTAAAAAATCAAGTAACGGAAGACAATTAAAAATTAAATTTAAAAATTAAAGGGGTAAAGAATGGATAATAAATTTTTTTTTGAGTGGTACCAAAAGCAATTAATATATATGATGAATGATGAAGGTGATCTTACTTATTTGTTCGATCAATTAATAGACTTTATGGATTATCATCAAGAATGGAGGCAAAGCTGCCTCGATTTTGCATACAGAACTATTAAATGTGGTTTATGTGATTTTTTTTGGGAAGGGCATGATAATTTTGAGATTTTAAAAGAAATTGCTGAAAATAATCCATGTAAAACTGAAGGGTATGGGATATGGAAAACATATTTGCTTGAATTAACAAACGTGGGTGAAGCTTTTTTATTGGGGTGTGGTGTTAATAAGAACACAGAAGAATTTTCACTTTTATTAAATGAAAAGCTATCAACCTTATTTGATGAACATGGTGTTGGTTTTGATAAAAGCTGTTTTATTCCTGTGATAGACTAAACCAGCGCTTATATATTCATCAGCAAAGGCAGCAGCTGTATATGGAACTTCTGGAAATTATGTTGTAATCAATAATAAACAGGTGATGTTGCTCAGGTAAGTAATAAGAAAGACCCTAAGTGGGCAGATGATGAGAATATACAATGGAAAAATAAAATTTAGCTATGAAAAAAGATATGAAACTATTGATGACCTAATACGGTTGGATGGTAATTGTCGAATGTATTTTACAAAGAAAGGAGCCATAGAAATTTGTAAACATGCGATGGATTACGATATTCTAATATGGAGAATTGAAGGTGGGATTTGGCATAGTCCTGGCTTTCAACCTTCTATTGATGCTATGTGGGATGCACAATGTAACCCGCCAACTTCTAGAGAGGAAGCAATTAACAGTAATCTGCGTGCAGTAGAAAATATTATTGAAGAAGAGTCTCAATATGATGTTTTTATATTAACCATAACAAATTATCAAACTACATCAGATGAACATCTATACGATAAATATTTTGAGAAACATCCGAATAATTAGGTTGTAGGAACCGTAAATAAGAACCCTATTATCTCTATAGTAATAGGGTTTATTTTTGAGTGAAACAACTATGAAATTAACTGTTTAGGCTATCTGATCTTTTGATTTGTCTGGTATTTCTCATCCTTGGTAATCTGGTTACAGATCAAGATAAAAACTCAGGCACCATTGCCGATCCGAAATGATTTATGCTTTTATAAAAAACTAAATGTCAAAGACATTTCTTTGAGTTTCTCAAAATCTATTGACCAAGGGGCATTAATATTTCCAGCATAGTCGGGATTTGTATGTGCTTCACTTTTTCCAGTTAATAAAATTATTATTTCAACATAACCATATCTCAGAAAAAATTCACTATAATGCACAAAAACGTCAGAAGCCAAAATCATAATTTTGCAATCCGGTGGGGAAAAAGCAATTCCAAACATATTTGTTCCAGATGTTCCAACAATATGACTGGCATTACTAAACAAAATAATTTGCTGTGATACACTTAAAGTTTCAGGATAAATAATAGTATAATTATGTGCAGCAAAGAATTGTTCGATTTTATCTTCGTTTTGTAGGCGTCGTTTTTCTTGAGTTCTGCGAGAGATATATAATCGAGCTTTGTGATTATTTGCGGTTGGTCGTTTGAGTGTATTCCAGCACAAAGGAAGAGCAGGAGAACAATATTCTTGGATTTGCAAGGATTTTGTTGCTACGTATAGATCTTCAACTAATAAAGGTTCTGCTAAAGTGTGTATTTCTTGATCATTAACATTATATAGATTCAAATACTCTTTGATATATTGGTTATTAAACGTTTGAAATATATGAATGTTATTTAAATTATAAAAATTCTTCAGATAAAATAAACCCCATAATCTTGTTAAGCTATCCAACATAAAATGCCCATAAAAGTTTGAGTGTTGATAGTCACAAAAGAATACTGGATGTTGAATGGTTTTATTGGGTGAAGCATTCTCTACGCCCCAACAGTTATTATTTATTTTTTTAAGAAAGTTGTGATAGGTCGTATCCCAATTTGAAGCAAAACTATCTATAAGAATTTTGTTTTGAGCAATGATAATCCCACCTGGTAAAAGAATAGCATTTTTAATGTGGGTAATCGTCATAGATGGATAAGTAATTGATTTGGGAATTCCTGGAGATTGCGCGGGCATTCCAATTGGCCGTTGTATAGGAATTTGTTCGCGCGTTCCATAAGCATAATGAAGATCAGGAAGCAAAGCTTCTCCTTGCATCATGATCTCGGCATATCCCTCTTTATTTAAAAGGTCTTCTTGCTCAATTTTAACGAATAAATCTTCTATTTTTGCGATGCTGTAATGCTGCATTGATAAATTACTTTAAATAGCACAAGATCCATTTATAATGGATGAGTAAACATCAAGGAATTAACCCATATCCACGAAATAATTGTGCGGTCTCGAATAAGGGTAAACCCACCACATTACTGTGACTTCCATTAATTGCTTTGATAAAACTGGCAGCGATTCCTTGAGCTGCGTATGAGCCTGCTTTGCTTTGCCATTCATTCGAATCTAAATAGGTTTGTAGTTGTTTTTCTGTTAAGCGTGAGAACTGTACGATGGTACATACAGAACGTGTTGAAACACGCCCTGTTTTGGTTTCTGATAAAACAACACTCGTATGCACTCTATGCCTACGCCCAGATAGTAAACGTAAATGCTTTTCTGCTATGTGACGATCAGTTGTTTTATTTAAAATACGGCTTCCTGCTGCTGCAATAGTATCCGCAGCCAGTATAAAAGGCACAGATTCCTTAAGTTGCGTTTTAGCAGCCTCTAACTTGGCATGAGCCAAGCGCTCTACATATACACGAGGAAGCTCTTGTTTTAATGGGGTTTCATCAATATCAGTTGCTAGAATAGTACAAGGTGCAATATTAATTTGCTGTAATAACTCGATACGTCTAGGGGATGCCGAAGCCAATGCAACAGGCAGCTTATACAGCTGTTGAGCAGATGAAATCATACCCATAAAACTTATTTAAAGCGGAAAGTAATGCGACCTTTACTGAGGTCATAAGGGGTCATTTCAACGCTAACACGATCGCCAGCCAATACACGAATACGATTTTTACGCATTTTACCACTGGTATGTGCCAAAATAACATGCTCATTGTCTAACGTTACACGAAACATAGCATTCGGAAGCAGCTCAGTTACTGTTCCATTAAATTCGATCATATCTTCTTTAGACATTTGGTAATATTTTGCCTTATTTTTTGGTTAATTATTTAAAACTGCCACAACATAACGACTATTTCTTTAAAAAGTCTAGCTTTTATTTGCCTAAACTCTTTAAACGTTGCGAAATACTAAGCGCATGTGCTGTTAATCCCTCGGTATTGGCAATTGCAACTGCGGCTGGACCAACATTTTGGATTCCTTTTTCATTGGATTTAAGAAATGTTGTGCGTTTCATAAAATCAAATATTGATAATCCAGAGGAAAAACGTGCAGCGCCACTGGTTGGCAGAACATGGTTTGGACCACCAACATAATCTCCGATGGCTTCTGGACACCATTTGCCAATAAAGATTGCACCTGCATGATGGACATCCTCAAATAGAGTATTAGTCTCTTCAACCATTAACTCTAAATGTTCAGGTGCAATTTGATTAACAATAGTTGCAGCCTCATCCCAAGATTGCACAATAATAACAGCACCATGTTGATCCCAGCTGCTTTGTGCGATTTCTTTGCGTGCCAGAATATTAAGCTGTTCATCCACGGCTTGAATAACTTGGTTTGCAAAATCTTGGTTATTTGTAATGAAAATAGATTGAGCCATTTTGTCGTGTTCTGATTGTGCCAATAAATCCAGAGCGATATGCGTAGGGTTATTATTCTTGTCAGTAACCACAACGACTTCAGATGGGCCTGCAACACTATCAATGCCAACCAATCCATAAACTTGACGCTTGGCTTCGGCAACATAAGCATTGCCAGGGCCTACAATATAATCTACTGGCGCAATTATTTTCGTACCATAGGCTAGGGCGGCGACAGCTTGCGCGCCACCAATACGATATATCTCTGTAATGCCAGCTTTATGTGCTGCTGTCAACACCAATGGATTAAGTTGCCCATCAGGGGTAGGGACGCACATTGCCAATCTTTTTACGCCTGCAACTTTGGCAGGAATAGCATTCATTAATACAGATGATGGATAAGCGGCTGTTCCACCTGGAACATAAAGTCCTGCAGAATCCATGGGAAGCCAACGATAACCCAGCTCAAAACCACTCTCATCTTCGTAATGCAAATTAGGAGGTAATTGCTTTTCATGAAAAGACTTAATTCTTTTTGCTGCTAGATCTAACGCATCCATAAGCTCGGCTGGGATTTGTTTACATGCAGCTTGAATTTCCTCATCGGTAATGCGCAATTTTTGGGGCGTTATATCAAGGCGATCAAAGCGTTTTGTATACTCACAAAGTGCTGTATCCCCATTTTTTTTAATATTTTCTAGAATCTCAGTGACAGGTTGTTTAACCGCAGAGGTATCCATAGCTCTGGTTGCCAATAAGCGGTTGAAAATCGTTTGGAAATCAGATTGTGTCGTTAATAAAACTTGCATGAAATACCTCAAGAAAATTAGGTAGCAGATTGAGGGGATAAAATTTGTCGGAAACGTTCTGTCAGAGCGTTAATTCGTACAGATTGTGTTTTTAAAGCCGTACGGTTAATAATTAATCGACTGGAAACATCAACGATTGTTTCCACTTCTTGTAATCCATTAGCTTTCAATGTAGAGCCCGTATCCACTAAATCAATAATTAAATGAGAAAGTTTTAAAACAGGTGCCAATTCCATTGCGCCATGTAAATTGACGATGTCAGCTTGAACGCCTTTTTTGGCAAAGAACCGACGAGTAAGATTAGGATATTTAGTAGCAACACGGATTTGAGACCAACGGGCAGGATCACCCAAATTTTTGTCTTTGGTATTGGCCAGCTGAGCTACAGAAAGACGGCAATGTCCAATATTTAAATCCAGAGGAGCATAAATATCAGGATAATCAAATTCCATCAAAACGTCAGAGCCACAAACACCAAGCGATGCTGTGCCAAATGCAACGAATGTTGCAACGTCAAAAGATCTTACACGAATAATATCCAGCTCGGGATCATTGGTTTTAAAGCGCAGCAAACGGCTATCTGCATCAAAAAATGCAGGTTCTGGAATAATATTTGCCTTTTCAAGCAAAGGAATACAGGCTTTCAGGATTCTTCCTTTTGGAAGAGCAAGGATTAAAGAATTATTGTTCATGTCAGCTATAGATATTCCAGCAATCAAAAAATAACAAAAAAACTGATTATATTTAATAAATAGTTTATTAAATATAATCAGAATATGGATGCAAAACAATATAATCTTGTTTTTATTTATAATTGATTGAAGAATTAACTCTTGATACGTTCAATACTTGCCCCACAAGCTGCCAGTTTTTTCTCTACAGCTTCATAGCCACGATCTAAATGATATACGCGGTTAAGGCTGGTTTCTCCAGCTGCGGCAAGCCCTGCCAAGATCAAAGAGAATGATGCGCGTAGATCTGTTGCCATAACAGGTGCACCTGATAAAGAGTGAACTCCACGAATAATCGCAGAGGAACCATGAACATTAATTCTTGCACCCATACGGTTTAATTCTGGCACATGCATAAAACGATTTTCAAAAATGGTTTCTGTAATCATACTGGCACCTTCTGAAATCGAAAGAAGCGCCATGAATTGTGCTTGCATATCAGTTGGAAAGCCAGGATAGGCCTCTGTCATAATATCAATACCACGCAAGCTGCCAGTACGGCGAACACGAATGGCGTTTTCTTCTTGAAAAACTTCTACGCCACATTCTTCTAACGCATGCATTACAGAACCAAGATATTCAGTTTTTGCCCCAATAAGGCGTAATTCACCACCAGTAATCCCAGCAGCACAAGCATAAGTTCCACATTCAATACGGTCAAAAAGAATGGAGTGTTCTGCACCATGTAAAGCATCTACACCATCGATAATCAGGTGGCTGGTGCCTCTACCTTGGATTTTAGCACCCATAGCTATTAAACAATCAACCAGATCACAGATTTCAGGTTCACGTGCAGCATTTAATAACTCAGTTCGGCCTTTGGCAAGGGTAGCCGCCATAACTGTATTTTCAGTTGCACCAACAGATACAAAAGGAAAAACAAAGCGTGTGCCTGTTAAGCCTTTGGGGGCAGTGGCGTTAATATATCCACCATCAATTTCAATTTCTGCGCCTAATGCGGTTAATGCATCTAGGTGGAGATTGACAGGGCGCGTTCCAATTGCACATCCACCTGGTAAAGAAACTTTGGCTTTACCACAGCGTGCTAATAATGGTCCCAACACCAAAACAGAAGCACGCATCTTAGATACGATATTATAAGGGGCTTCAGTATTGGTAATATCGCCTTTGAAAGAATAATGATGAGGATCTTTGTCATCAATGGTGATATCAAGTCCATGCTGGTGAATTAAGTCACACATGGTTTTAATATCTACAATTTGTGGCATATTTTTTAAAGAAAGCGTTTCAGAGGTTAATAATGCACATGGCATAATTGCCAAAGCAGCATTTTTGGCACCACCAATAACGATATCACCATGCAGGGGTTTTCCCCCACGAATTAAAAATCGATCCATAATGTTCAGCTTTTCAGTCTATTATAAACGTGGAGTGGAAACGCCCATTTGGCGCATATATTTTCCTTTTTTATCAGCATAGCTGATATCACAAGGTGCACTGCCTTGGAAAAAAAGGAATTGGCAAATCCCTTCATTGGCATAAATTTTAGCAGGAAGCGGGGTCGTATTACTGATCTCAATTGTAACTTGACCCTCCCATTCCGGCTCTAATGGTGTGACATTAACAATAATGCCACATCTTGCATAAGTGGATTTTCCCAAGCAAACGACTAGGATATCTCGAGGAACCCGGAAATACTCAATCGTATGTGCCAAAGCAAAACTGTTTGGTGGAATGATGCAAACATCTGTTTTGCGCGTTACAAAGCTATTGGGTGTAAAATTTTTGGGATCAACAATCGCATTATCAATATCTGTAAAGATCTTGAACTCATCTGCAACGCGTGCATCATATCCATAAGAGGATACACCATAAGAAATTATGCCTTCACGATGTTGTTTATCAGCAAAAGGTTCAATCATTTTATGATCTTTTGCCATTTTAGTAATCCAACTGTCAGGCATAATTGGCATTTAGGATATTCCTCTTGATTTTTTGTGCAATAGATAAGTTTTTCAATAAACGACCTTGCATATTTCAACAAGTGATTTTTAAAAAAGGACTTAAGATTGTTGTTCTTTTTTATTGCGTTGTTGTTCCTTGCGTTTCC
Source organism: Autochton itylus (assembly GCA_018251535.1). Lineage (NCBI taxonomy): Eukaryota > Metazoa > Arthropoda > Insecta > Lepidoptera > Hesperiidae > Autochton > Autochton itylus. Next base: position 1,298 of record DWPH01000123.1, on the reverse strand, counting down.
TGAGATTTTCGCGTAACGCCGCGGCTTCTTTTTCGCGGCGTTTAATTTTCGCTTCTTTCTCTGTTTGTGCGTTTTTGGTGTCGTTCATAAGATCTAGCTATATTTATTTTGTATGTTTAACAGCATAAGCTGCAGCAGCACCAAGTAACCCAGGTTGAGGATAGGTTAAAAGTTCAACATGGACTTGTGCTAACATTCTCTCAAAGCGTCCTTTGTCAACAAAACGTTCACCAAATCCTGACTGAGGAAGATAATCAGCAATTAATTGCCCGATACCACCACTGATGACAACGCGATTTGAAAGTTGCATTAGCGCAGCATCAGCACAGAACGTTCCAAAATTCAAACAGAATCGTTCCAAAGCAGCAGATGCAAGATGATCTGTTCCTTTTAGGGCTGCATCCCAAAGATTACTGTCACTATGATGGCTAACAGGTAAACCTGCACTGGCGGCAAGAGCGTCGTAAATATTGCCAAGACCAGGGCCAGAAATAATACGTTCAGCAGAAACTCGGCGATAATGTTGTTTAAGGTAACGTAAAATACTCATATCAATATTATCACAAGGAGCATAGGTAATATGTCCGCCTTCACTAGGGATAACGTGATAAGTATCATCAACAAACATCAAAGATGCAACGCCAAGTCCTGTGCCTGGTCCAACAAGTGAAGTGACCCCCGTTGGAGCTTCTTTGCGTTTTGGCCCACAAATATGTTTTAGATAGTCATTACCGCAATGTGCAGCAGCATGCGCGACGGCTTCGAAATCATTAATTAAAATAAGTTTGTCTAAATGTAATTGCTCAGCTAATAAAGCAGGACGAATAAGCCAAGGGCTATTAGAGAATTTTAAAATATCACCACGAATTGGGCAAGCAATCGCCATAGAGGCGGCTTTTGGCAAAGGACGCCCTAATTTTTGTCCAAAAGCATCCCATGCCAGTTGCAAAGTTGCATAATCTGCGGTTTTAAGAATATTTTCATTGTCGATAGATAATACTTTGCCATTTTCTACTTTTGCAATTGCAAAGCGTGCATTTGTTCCACCAATGTCTGCAACAATAATTTCTTGAATTTTATTAGTGGAAGTAGCCTGAGTATTTTGTGGGTCGGTCATGATGAATATCCTGTATAAAATAGATTTTAAATATAAATCGTAAAGCTTTAGTTAGAAATATTTACCTTGAGTATTTAGTCGGTTTAGGCAAAGTCAGGCGAAGATCGGGATGCATTGATAACATATCATGCATTGCCTGATAGACCTGTTTTAAAGACAAAGATTGAGAATAAGAAGATGG
>DWPH01000122.1:0-11294 GCA_018251535.1 Autochton itylus | reverse complement strand
TATCGATGAGAAAAAATAATCGAGCAGAGGACAATAGACTACTAGATAGCAATCTGAGATGTGCGGACGCACACGTATACTACGAGTAAGATGAGCAACGCCAATTTATAAACATATCATTTGATACAAACAGTGCAGTTAATTTGAATGATTTAATGGTATAACTTATTAGAGGCGAAGCCGTCAGTAATTGTACGGGTAATAAAGCGCTGGACACATCTATAGATAGCGTTTGATAACGTATGAGTCAAGTGCACAATTTATAAGAATGTTTTAGTAAACAAGAATAATCGTTGCCGACACTTGGATATTCAAGGACATTTATGTTTTTAGAAACTGAATCATTAGAAGATACATCTCAGAGCTTTTATAAAATACATGGTTCTTGACAATTTAAAATATTCTTATTTAAATCAAAAGTGTACATTATGTGTGTTTGTTTGAATCGTACCGCTATATCTGCACGTTTTACGAAATATTTACTAAACTTAATATATAGCGGAAAATACGCGATAAGCCAGCATTGCGTAAGACAGGAAGCGTCGCTGACAAATTTTGCTACCTTATTTGGAATACGTTACGCTCGAGCGATCGGTGAGGCGTTTAATAGAGATCCTAGATTTATTATAAAGAAACAGAAATATGACAGTATTTCAGGTTTATTAAAAATTATTGAGATGCGTTTGTTACTTATAATGTGATCATTGCCCTTAAATTCTTGTAAAACATTGTATTTTTTGAACAAATAAATACGCAATAAAATGAATTTATTTTAGGTTCTAATACACTTTAAACGAGGTTCATAAAAGTTATAAATGGTCACGGAGCACTTAGTTTTCTATTAATATTTTTACCAACGGCTGCTTGTAACATAAACTTCTGTAGGTATGTATGCGTGAGCTTGTGCGTTGTTAATTATTATGATATTCGAAAGTACCGTACATTTTAGGATTTTTTAAATTAATATAACTAACTTTTGACAAAAACAAAAGGTACAAATTGGACCAGAGTCATCATATATCTTGGTAATCCCCGTTTTTCACAGATTCTAACCGCGCTCGACAAAAAGTGGCACCCTGAGCATTTTACTTGCAACACGTGCCGTAAGCCAATTGACTGCGCCAAGTTCCACCAGCACGATGGTGGTGTGTGCTGCGTGCCCTGCTACACCAACCACCACAGCCCACGCTGCCACGGTTGCGGTGACCCCATTACCGATGTGAGTTGCTAAATAATTTACTATACTCTATTGGTATAATATCGATACTCTATTGGTATGTATTCATTTATGTTTCACCTTCAGCCCTCGTAAGCCATGTATAGTTGATATCTGTTGCAAACTTTTTTACCCCTCTTACATCTTTCATAATGCAAATAGATAGGTAAGGTCGCATTGTAGTTATTGTCAGGAGCTTTCCTTCACCACATTAGACAACAATCTCCTTTACATTATTATTTTGAACATTATGACTACTTCTATATTGATGAAAAGAATCAGTATTATGGTTAACTTGTTTTTACATCTGTTACATGAATTGCGATATTTTATAATTCTACAAAAAGAAATGAGAAAGTATAATATGACGTCGACGTTAATTAATTTAATGAAATTAAAGTACCATTAATTTCATCGAATTAATTAACATCACCATGAGAATTGCATGACTAGCGATGGTAACGATAAACAGATCTGATGTATTTATGGATTACACATGGAAGCATAATTAATATACTATCTCTGGAGAACGTATATTGACTATAACTGTATCCATTTATTAATTAACTTTGTTGTCACAATTAACCTTTCCATTGATAGCTATTTACTCATCTACTCGTTGTTTATTGTCTGCTTGATTATATGAAGTATATTAGTATGTATAAGTGTATATATAAGCTGTATAATATTAAGTTTAGGTATAATTATGGATTTCTAACATTTATGCTTCCACAAATTAAATGAACTTGTATGATTCATCGAATAATCGAAGTCGTTAGTGAAGTGTCACGATGTGACTGGACACTGTGGTCTTAAATATATACCATTCAATATATTTTTATATTGTTAACTCACTTTTACACTTCGTTTTATTTACGCGTTATATAGTTCCTTATACACAATAAAAATAGAATATATTTTTACATACATTTTTAAACCTTTATAGTTAATTTAACAATTTATTTCGTAGAGTGCGACAAATTAAATGACATTTTATAACTAGACCCTATTAACTTTACCGGTCTATTATCATAAAAACATTTGACTTTGGTGACTTAGAATATCAAAATTAAAACTTTTACCTTTTTTCCGTTTTCTGATAAAATTCCAATGTCCCATTAGATTTTATCTCAAATTCAGAACCATATACTTATAATCTAAATCACTGAAATTATTAATACTTCCAATTATCACATCACCAAGAAGACACTTTTTATCGTTGTTGCCCAACGCTTGGCATTGAATTGTGTTGAAAATATCGTGTTTTCACAATCTACTTCCTTGATTACTTTCTGGTATCACACAATCGGAAATAGGCAATGTTACACATATTTTTCGCTTTCGTCCCTCACGCCTGTGACTAATTTGCGTGTTGGAAAAAATGATTAAATTCACTGTCATTATATGACGCAACGGTCCTAGCGGCTTCACACGACACTAAACTGAACGTTTTTACGGCTACGTTTTGTGTAACGGCGGTTTAATTGTATAAATTCTGCCGTTACGAGATTTCTGGCAAATTATTTCTTTGTAGATATTTTTGAGTGCGTTTATAATTAGAATAGGTATAAAGTAGATGTAAAGTAAACTTTAATGTAGTGGAGTAAAAAAATCTATAATCGGATAGATAATTCTTTAAAAACAAATATCACGTGGTGTAAAAATTAGGGCACCATATTTTAGAACATAGGTTCTAAAAATCTCTTTCGTGACAGAAAATTAAAATTTATGAGATTGTTTGCCTTACATATTATACAGCAAGTTTAAAGGCGAGTGCACATCGTTAATGATGTAAATATTATAGTTATAATAATTATGTACCTATACACAACACGCAATTAATTGCATGTCGATTATTTATTCTTTGGCTGCGGAACACGTATTAATCGTATGGGTTTACATAAATATTGCAAGGGAATAAATATTGTAGTACAAAAACAAACATTTTGCAAAAATTATACTATATTCATTAACCATAATGCAATATACACACAACAGGTATCTTGATAATATCAAAGCATATTTTTATTAAGTAAAAATAAGTTACGGTTTGTCTACTCGTTTCATAACGTTAATAAAGTTTTTACTTACATCTTAATTCTTACCAACCCAGAACAATTCCGTAATAAAAAAAGCTTTATCTAAAATAGACAATTACTAAACTAGAGAAGCGTAATCGTAAATAAGATAAGCATTACATCAAAAGAATTGCCGACTAAAATGTGATAATATAAGTGGTATATTCACTCTTATATTCTTACGTAATTAATTTGGAGTGAGCTGTATTCTAGATCATTTTCGTAGCACATTTTGTAAGCATCAAAGCAAAGGATGTATTATAAGCCGACATTTTATAGACAAACTTACGGAATAGAACTTCTTTAATGCTATCTCGATACTGCGAATGAGCACCGCGCCTACCATTAAGACACAATCCTTGACCGTGACCTTGCCGGCAGTGGCGGAGAAAAACAAATAAGTTTTCTGTTCAGCGTGATTCACACGACACGTGACATGAGGGCTAATGAATAAATAATGAGTTTATAAATAGCGCCTCTCGCCTATGCAACGTTGGTTATTTCCTATTACGCTTTTAATTCCATTAGATGCTTATCGATTAAGCGTATTGTGTAAGTGAAGTGCATATTAAGTTTATTTATACTTTAGCACGAGTAAGAAAGGCGCCAAGCTTTTGAAACTTGAAAGCTTAACTTAGCTTTAATAACAGAAATAGGATTTATGGCGACATTAAATAACTAATAATAAAAATTACTAGTTTAAAAAACTAAAAATATGCTAATGTGGCGTCATAAGGAGAAATGATCATAAGAAGAAATGGACTCATTAGATCGTCTTAAGACGAGTCTTAAGACGATCTAATGAGTCCAAACTCGATATGTTTACTAGTAGGCAGTTCAAGGTGCCATCAGTCCAATTCCATCATCAGACCAGTCCGATGGTACCATAATACATATAGTTGCCAAGATTAGATTCTTGGGTTTTATAGCTCGACCTAATAAAAACGTGTTCAAAAATAAGATAAGACATGTGATGATTAATATATATAGTAGTGTCAAGCTTTAACGTATTAGAATTATACCTTGTAAACTCAACTTATCCTGATGTTTCGGTTTAGAGCACATTTTGGTGGTATTATTGATTATTTTCATTGTTCATATTGTTTATGTTATATATGGGACAAAAGGCGAGGCGTACAGCAAAATATACCACCACGTACGTTAAAGGAACTTTACAAACGATGATTTTGTTAGCCATGTCGTGAGGGCATTGATGTTCATTCGTGATACTCAAAGTAGATTAAAAGTGTTAACTAAAAGCAATCACGGATGAGGGGAGATTTCGGAATGGCAATAAATTATCTATTTTGATGAGCGGCGGTATTTTCTTGACCCGTATAAGGGGATCAGCGCGCTGAGTCAGTTGGCCTTACGCACAATCGCCATAACTCGCCATGAATCATATGTCATTTTATGACTCCTACGTACGCTGTTTATCTGAAAAAAAAAATGACTGGAGTCTGTAGATTTCTATTGAGATTACACAAGAACAATGATAATATAAAATTGATGTTTATGAGTTTAAATAAGTATTTTTATAAAAACGTTATAAACTCATTAATTTATTTTATGTGTCCCTGCACATATAATGGAAGATTGCGTAGTAATGTTTTGACTAATTTACACAGAATTTATATGCAAAGATAGACGATCTACGGGGGAATGAGACATGAGTGGCGAAGGTCATTCTTATTCCAAAAAAGTTTTCGAGGGTCTTCATATAACTTGCACTATGATAAACTTCGGCGGAGTCACTATCAGTAGGTATTATACATATGTATATTCAAATTTATAGTCGTAACTAAGTACTTATTTAACCGACCCGACATGTCTGTCTTCCGACTGCGTTTACGACGTGCAGTCAATCAATCCTTTTGTAACCCAGATCTGGACAAATTACACGTAACATTTTCTTCCTTTCATATTTTATATCATTATTGTCTAACAATCACGCTAGTTACATAAGTTAGTTATAATATAATACTGGTGTGTACCAACCAAATGCGTAACACAGCTATAAGGCTGATTGGAGATTTTTTCATAAACAACCGTCCGCATGATGTCATTACTGCAGAAACAATGGGCTCTATTTGAGTTACCAGTGTCTTTTGCGCTAAACTTTAATAATACACTACATTTGAATCAAAACATATTCATATACACTCTTTATTAATAATCAATCTATTCAATAATTTTGCCTGTCAAAGATTGACCCGTGACAATTTCTGCCTATTGGGAATTATCGGGCAAAAATTATATAGATTGAATATCAATAATGAGCGTATATGAATATATACTTTAGTACTATACAAATAACCACAATATTTATAAATCATATCTAGATTGATAGTTCTCCGGTATGTTGCGAAAAAGTATGAAATCTATTAACTCATTTATTAATCGGATAAAGTAAAAATTTAGTTGAATTAAATATTGGGAGCTGTGACTACTTCATTTGTAACGACAAACGCGCATGCAGTTCCCTTGTCGAATATTTACAAATAGCGCGTTCCTCAACGTCAACTGTTCACAATATGTTCACAAATAGGGATAGATAGCCTGCCCGAGGTCAATCACAAATGTATTGTTTATGAGGGCTATGTTGGGATGGCTGTAATTAGTTTCTGAGGTACAACAGTTTTACACTGCTTTTAAAATAAATAACGTGCAAACAGAGCTACAAACAGCTAGAATAACTACAAACAGAACATGCGTGACAAAACTAGGCGACATTTATAATACTGGATAATTTCAATATTAATATCATAAAGTACTCCTCATGATCCAATTTTAAATATTTCGCAAATCAAATTCTAGAAGAGATAACTTTCCATACTACACAAGCGACGTGACAAAGATTTGTTAGTCTTAGCCGATGTTCTCTTTCGGATGTATTCTTGAACGAGTGCCAACATTTTTAATGAATGACATCCCATTACTTATATTACCTTGCCTTGTAATAACGACCATAATTTTGATGACATGTCTGTCAATATACAATATGCAAACAGGGTGATTTCCATGTGATGTCATTATTATCAACTTGATGCGAACGCTCATCTTGGTATGAGAAGGGTTAAATGTCTCGGGTTTCATCTTGTATAAGAAGATTTTAGGACTTTAGGCCATAACCTGCAAAGCGAATTGCAAATTGAGAGGTTTATAGAGCCCCAGTTTGTCAAATGGGATCGGGTTAACTTCACAAACTTTTGAGAACTCTTAGGCTATGGGTTTTCCTTAAAATGTTATCTTTTACTGTGATCAGTTTATATGTCAATACGTACGGCACTGAAGTATCAGGACTGTATTCCCGGGATTCGAATTCAGATTTTTTCGTTATATCCAGAAACTTCATATTAAGCGCAATGTAGTAATCTTCCATAAAAATGTTTTTCATTTCTAACAATCACATTATTTTTTTTAGGTTTGTTATTTTTGGTTTAAGTATTATAATACGGGGCATTCACCTGCGGCATGAACTACGAATGCAAAAAAACTTCCTGAATATTTGCCAACGTGTTAGAGCTGACAAGAAATTTATTTTTTAACAATTTTCAATGACAATGAATGTGAAGAAAGCAATATGTATACTTTCAAAAATAGATAATAAGATAGTCCAAAGCAGTACTTATTAAATATGGTTATAGACGTAATAAAAGAAAAGAGGTTTGTTCCACAAGTAATCGACAGAACAGTATTATATACTTAAGGCAAATGCTAGATGCAATATTAAGAGTTGACCATTTAGAAAATTTAGTTTTTAGTCTAAAAAGGTTGGGGTAAATTCAGAAATATATTGCGACTTTTCGCATTTTGATGAGAGATTGCACAGGACGGTTCTTAATTGCATGATTAACTAAGCTAAATGGCTGTTTTTCGGGCATTATTTTGCTTCCTGGGAGACCTCTCTGTGTCAAATATTGTCTATGTAGGATGTCTTTGTTTGAAGTGTTTAACATCACTGTAAGATTACAAATTTACAATTTGCTCGTCGCCAGCGCGTGATCCAAGCATTGGGCGTGTCGTGGCACGCTCATCACTTCGTGTGCGGCGGATGCAAGAAGGAACTCGCGGGCGGTGGCTTCTCTGAACAGGTATTTTTTGTGGATCGTAATCGATCGTACAAAACGACATTTTAATTCGGTTACATAGTAGCTTAATTTTACGTGCACTTGTACGCTTTGGAGAGCAGGTTATGTACGTTGGTCCCGATTGCTATCAACCAATACCAGCCTAAAATTATATTACTTCCTGAATTTGTACCACGAAACATCGATCAGGATAATAGAGAGAAGCTCAAGCTCGCCTATTTGTAGATAGAGCAAATAAGACATAATAGACAGGCAGGCAAACCGATGAACAGTGGTCTGCAGATTTCTATAACTAGTAAAATGCGTGTCTCTCCCCAGGCCGGGCGGCCGTACTGCTCCGCGTGCTTCGCGAACAAGTTCGCGGCGCGCTGCGCGGGCTGCGGCGCGCCCATCGTCGACAAGGCCATCATCGCGCTCGACGCCAAGTGGCATCGCGACTGCTTCACTTGCAAGGTACGGCACGCCGCACGCACGGCACGTACACACACACGTACATTACAAACGAACCCGAGTACATGCACGCATAATTATTATTAACTTAAGTTTGGTTACACAAAAAAAATTTTTGGAAACTCTTCACAGCCAGCAAACACTGTTCCAGATGAATACACACAAATACACTGCTAGAATTTTGTTGAAACGCTACGTACACGTCTGTCCTACATGCTTTAAAGAGTCTTGTTGCCTTTAAAAAGAAACAGATGCGACATTCACAATGATGCCGAGTCAAACGAAAAGCTAACCTTTATACTTTTTTATTTCTAGAAATGCAGAAAACCAGTGACCGACCCAACATTCACCGTGATGGACAACAAGCCTGTGTGCGGCAAATGCGCATAAACGAGAACATACAGATAAACGTCTATCTGCTACACCCAACGACACGTATTTAGTACCACAACACGCAATTAACACCGCCCAATAAGCACGAGAAATAAAATATATCTTTAAATGTAAGGCACAAATATTTAGCAATTTTTGATTAAGTCTTATAACTTTTTAAAACTAAGCTATATACACAAAGTAAATTATAAGCATTTCTATAATATTTGCTATCAAATCTTAATATTTATTTAACCAAGCTAGGAGGGTTCATGATTAGAATTATTGTGCGAAAAAATAAATAATGTTAAAAAGATTTTTTTTATTGTAAGGTTAGAGCAAGGTGCAGCGAGCGATAACCCAATGCATGATGAACAAAATTGCCTATTTTGCGGTTCAAATTTCTAAGTGAAACTTGTTTTTAATATACTTTTATTCTTGTTCTTTGTCTTTGATTCGACAAGAGAAACCGCATTTTCTAATGTTAAAAATAGCAACAAAAATATTCTTTATTATTCTAAGCATTTAATATTTTATACAAGTAGCTATATACACCAAATATTTCAATGCCATTTTGATTTAAAAAATAATATTGTGTCCAATATTAATAATTAAATAGTGGTTTAGATTTATCATAAAATGATAAACGACACAAAGACATTTTATTGTAAATAATCATAAGTTGTAATGATAAACATTATACTGATTAACGGCTCAGAATGTGATGCTTACCGGGCTTTATTTCATAAAAATATATTATTGTAATACTTATATTATTGTACGAAGTTCTATAATATTATAAAAAGTAGATTTTTACATTTTTACGCTTCCGCGATGATTTTATTTTCAAATAGATCACTTGTTTTTTAAAATGTTGTTTTATTTGTCAATATTTCAAACGCATTATATGATAGGTATTATGTCACCTTAATTCTAAATTAGCGATTAATGGAATAACTTTCAAGTAAAATTCCCGCTTGTTGTCTGTGTAACGTGACAACACTAATACTTTTAGTAGTGTTTTAATCGTGCCGTTTTAGGTACCCTAGCCATACACCTAAAGGAAATCCTTATAATTTAATTCTGTCTATCCGTCCATCGGTACTTTGTTAAATTCATTTTACATGATTTAACAGTTAGAGATGATCGCAAATGTACCTTTATAGTACTTCAAACGAAAAACTGTGTCATATATAACTAGTAAGTAGTTAAAATAAACTTACCTTATGCCTGTCTCTATCACTCTTACGTCCATCGGTATGTCCGTCCTGCTTGTGCTTCGGCGACGTGAGCTCTTTGTCAATTTTGAACACATTCTCTTCATAATTCATATTTACATGAATACTATCGTATTTCGACTTTGGACTCTTTAGACCATCCCGGATTCGTTTCAACTCTTCTGGAGATTCATATTTTTGAAGCGTAGGACTCTCTTCGATGATCCTCTCCGGTGATTTTGGTTTTATTTCAATTTTAATGTCGTGTTCCGTTTTTGGAGTTTCAACAATATCGACACATCTAACCTCATTGTCTATACGGAGTTTGGATATCTCTTCTGAGTATTTATTGGGGCTGTTGTACTTCTTAGCACTTTTTGGACTCCTCGAGACCTTTCTGCAAGGTGTATGGTTATGGGACTCCCTAGGATCCTTGTATCGGCGCGGGGTGGCTTCCTTGCTGCCTTGCGGCGTATCTTCGCGGCTTATGTGGCTGGATGCGCACTGGAAACGGATATTAGGCCTATTAGCAATTTGTGTTAATAAAGTACAATCAAATTTAGCAACAATTAGTTTATGTGGTAATGCGGATCGGATAGAGCTGATTACTCGACTTTGGATGCGGTATTATGTTGGGTATTTAAACAAATACAACGAGTACTACTTACTGATTTGTACAGGTTTGTAAGAAACAAACAAAATGTACAAACCAGTAGGGGATTTACATGTTTGCCGCAAGTAGACTAGGCTATTCATATTAATTTTGTCGCCCCTTTAAATAAAGTCGTTACAATTTAAACAGTATTTGATATTTCTTGAGGAAAAGAAAATGTCGTCAAAATTTATACAGGCTAAATTTTCAACTGTGGATGGCCAAATTCTTAACTATAAAGAGTAGTGATAAAATGTTGTGAGAAGGTTGCGAGATTGATATTGATATAAACTAAAATTAGTTTTTTTTTAAATCTACGTCCCTAGTTGGAAATCCGATGAGTTTATTTCTAAAAACATACGCTGTATTATTACGCCATCGAATCATGACATTTGTAAGGATCAAATTCAGAGATTTTTTCTACTGTACCTGCCCTTACACTAGAACATAGTAGTGCTAAAGATCGCTAACATAAGGAAAAAAGATCGCTATTATAAATAAGATGGTCATTATGAGAAAATCGGTGATGCGGTGGTGTCTCCGTGGCGGAGACGGCGTACCGGCGCGACGGCCTCGACGAGCGTGGGCCCGTCCGGCGGCGGCGGCGGCGCTGGCGGCGGCCGCGCTGCACGCGGCGGGCGCGCGCCTCGCCTTCTACGCGCGCCCCGCGCTGCTCGCGCCGCTCTACGCGCTGCCCGGTACTGTACCCGGCCCTCGGATTGAACCTAGCAAACGAAATCTGCGTTTCGATTGATTGCGCCAATTTGAGTTGTCATTTAAGTATAGCTGTAATTTGTATGACTTTATAAATTTTGTTATTACTTTGTTATTTTTATACGCATAACTTTAATCATGGATTTAGTGACTTTTTTATAAACATATCTTTTTTATAGTCATCCAACACCCGTCTAAAATAAACTTGCACAGAAACTACAGAAAACTTCCAAAAATTGCAAAGTCTTTTTCATAATTATAAAACACTTTTTTTTAATATTTTTGATGCGAGAAGGATAATTGAGATGATATAGATTAAACCTACATCATGCCAAACGACCACAACGGCAAACCGTGTCAACGTAGCGCTGGCGGCGGCGTGGGCGACGAGCGCGGCGCTGTGGGCGCGGCGGCGCGGCGCGGCGCGGCTGCTGCGCGGCGCGTGGGCGCCTCACGGTTCTCAGCCACGACTTTTCCGGCGTCCAGCACGCCTCTTGATGAATG
>DWPH01000121.1:0-11316 GCA_018251535.1 Autochton itylus | reverse complement strand
GAAAGTCTTTGTAAAATAATAATTATTTAAATTGTCTTTAAAAACTGTATAAACAAAACGAACAGGAATATAGGATGTGGGTATTTACTATCTGTGATTATGAATAGAATGTACCAATTATGATTTGTAGCTTCTAAACTCGTTACACGTTCGGAAATGACTATCCTGCGTGTAATTGTTGCGTTGGTTCCAGAAGATTCGTTCTAAAACCCGATCGTATCACGCGGCAGGATGGTTATTTGTTCGTGGGCCGAACTGGTACGTAATGTCCGAGTATCCTGTACCGAGAGTACATACGAGTTGGGCAATTTAAACATGGAAGTACTTATGAACTGCCCTGACTGCTCCACAGGTTTAGGGGAGCAATGACCTATATCCTAGCCGGAATTGTGGCGCGGAATAAAGATTCAACCGCGTCACCACCCAGCGACTATATTAAACTCTATTTTTTGTGTATTAGAATCCAGTTCTAATCATAGATTTCAGTACTCATTTCCGAACGAGAAAGTCACACGTCAGTTTTAGCGCCAATTCCAATTTGATTCCTATTGGGCCAGAATTCGTTCGAAATTCAAAATTTATTGTTGTGAACTGAAGTCGTTTCAAAAACGTAGATTACATCGTGAAGTTTATGTTTTTTAAGAATTTATACCCGGACGAGCGGTGGTACGTTGGCTCGGTTATTTTTAACCAATCCAAAAGTTTATTACTAACGCTTACGCAATTAATAGGAGTTTTTATTGGACCGGTAAAGGACTAAAGTCTTTGATTGAACTGAGGAGTCGTTGGTCATTCTATGTTATTTGAAACATGTAGAGGAATTTGTTACCGGCCAGTTAGGCGCGATAAAATATATATAATCAGCAGGAAATCTAACGTTGACTTCAGTACTAATAGATCAGTATTCCATTAGACATGCGGTATTTCAATTTACGTCGGTCCAGCGAATTGATCAAATCAAAATGTCGAGATATCAAATTTCAAGCGCCGACGATAAAACTCAACTATGATTTTGTTTTAATTATTTTTACATGTTCGCAAATATTTTCAAGGTTGAATGAGTATGCTTCGACCAGTAAAGTACCACCGCCACACGTAATTCGAGCGTGAAACAGTTCTTGCGTTTCACTGGGAGGTCGTGGTTCCTGGCTCACTTTACATGAGGCGACTGTCTTATTCCTTGAGAGTAGCAACGCATCTGTTTGTGAGTTCAAGTAGAACCCTTGGTCTATATAGAGTTACTTACAGATATTCATGGGCGGCAGTGACCACTTACCATCATGTGGACTACATGCTTGTTTACTACTCAATCATATAATAATACTTTGAATTGTCAAGTGGTATTGATAAATTGTTTTTTATTTTTAGGTTTTTATAGAAAAACTTCTATCAAACTGTTCTGAACTTGACAAAATTTACGTTTTAATACGAGGAAAGAAAGGAGCGCCTGTCGAACAGAGATTGCAACATTTACTACGGAACCCTGTAAGTAAATATGTAGGACATACGTATTATGTGTAGTTTTTGAATATTTCTCGGAAAATATTGTAGAGTCGGCAAAAAAAGTTAAAAAATGAAGTATGTATTTGTACGGTATTCTATGTACTCATTTTACAATGAAACGGCAAAAAAAGATCACGAGAAAAAAAAGTGACTCAGCGAAAGTTTATAACATATGTATTATATTTTATTTCTTGCATTTCCTAAAAATAGGTACTACATATCGCTCATTTGGTCGAACATTAACGTAAATGTATTTTTGCCAAAATTGCATGTAACAAACTACTTAAAAGGTTTGTTTATATTTGAAGAAAATAAAGACATAGGTCAGTTTTCGACTATTTTAACTGCTATTTATAAAACTTAACCAAACAAACATTTTTCAAACAAAAATTAATTTTTAAGTATTCTTATATTTAACGCAATTTTGGGAAAAAATGCGATTACGTGAATGTTCCACCAATTGAGTAATATACTTATGCAATTCTTTTGAAAAAAATATTTTTTCAGCCAAAAAGGCGGCAATAGGTACTTTTTACCCGACTACATCATGACGTTAATGTATTTCGAACGTGTGTATGTATGTCTATTTCTTTGGTACACTCTACAGCTCAAATGGCTTAACGGATTTTAACATATGATATATCGTTACAATTGTTGCAGTTATCATAGTGATATAGGCTATAGAGTTTTTAAATATAACGACCATGAACAGAGAAATAAGAGGGGGAAACGAACGATGGTTGTATTATAACAATATGACTATCAAATGTAAGCTACTAAACAGACCATTATAAAAATATATGGATTACAACACTTTTATGTCACTATTTTGTCTGTAACTCCTAAAAATGGTTAAATTAAATGATTGGGAAGGGTGTCATCCTTAGTCGTGCATTTTACTAAACATTTGAATCGTTTTCAGATCTTCACCAGATTAAGAAACACAAATCCGGAATATTTTACTAAGGTAATTGCTATAGCTGGAGACATAACTGAACCTGAGTTGGGAATCAAACCGGAAGACGAACAAACTCTTATTGATCAGGTTGGTTTTAAATTAGAACATGACACTTCTGATATTAAATTACAAGAAGATTTTTATTCGATGAAGCAAACAAGAATGTAGTTCACTTGATGGTAAGTGTCCACTGCCGCCAAGTCAACTCCAGATAAGATTTCACCAGAAATTGACTATAGATATACCCCTGAAAACTGAGTAAAACGTCTGGAAATATATCTACATATGTCCCTCACCAAACGCTTTAAACCAGAAAACAGCAGTTCATGACGCTGCTGCAACTAATGTTTCCGAAGTCAAACTACAAAGGGTTCTACCACCTTCGAAATTGGAATTCGGACACTCATTCTAGAGATTTTAATGTCAGGTACCTCTGAATTTTTCACTTATGTGTGCATTAGAATTTAGTTATCACTTGCCACCACTAAAGGTGACAGAAAACATCGTTAAGAAACCTACAAACAGGTTTCCTCATTCGCACTAGGTCTGTGTGGTGGAATATGGCGTAATTCCTCCTTCTACGTACGACGATAATGAGGTAACAACGATAATATATGTAGTTCAACGGTCAACTGCGACATCGGGGATGAGCCCCGATGTCGCAGTTGACCGGTTTTATTTTATATTTAATATACACGTAAATTTTTAGGTTTCAGTGATTTTCCATTCAGCGGCGACGGTAAAGTTCACAGAACCGTTCCAAGATATAATTGATGTAAACGTAGAAGGAACAAGAAAAGTATTAAACTTGAGTCAACGGATGAACAAATTGGAAGTAAGTGTAAAGACAAATTATGGATTTAAATTAAATATTGAAACAAAATACATTAATAAAACAAATAAATATTTTAACTTCACATGGACAATTTATTAAGTAGAATAAACACATTAAAGAAACTACAAAGTTAAATAAGTGAAAGAATAAAAAAGATAAACTAAAAATTGCTTATTCACTCTCTCAATAAAACCATATACTAAAGTGTATAAGGACAATGTATTAGGTTGGCACCTAAGTTCCCGTCAGTTTTAATCTAGTCATTCCTTATATGATCAAGACGTGGCATATTTTGAATCATATTGTTTTAAAGAAGACGTTTTGTTTTTACCGAATTTTCGACTTTTTCTAGTTGTCTTTAATTTTGTTTAATGTTAAGAAATTTAAATCGAAATATGTAACTTACTCCTAAGAAGGTCGACATTAAAGATATAATTACTATTTATTTCATAAGCATGTTTAAATTTTGCAGATATTAGTTCACATATCAACGGCGTTCTCAAACTCTGACAAACTAATTGTCGATGAGCTGGTGTATCCTCCTCCTAAAAAGTTAGAGGACGTATATTATTTCCTTAAAAATCATGGAAAAGATGAGGAAGAGGTTGAAAAATATATTAGTAAGTAAATAAGTTACTCCTGTAATATAATCTGATTCGGAATTAACTTGTAAAATCAATTTATTTTATATACGAGTAGTATTAAACTGTAGCAGTAGAATTTCATATAGCGTAATGATAGCCTAGTGGTTTAAACTCAACCTTTCAATTGGAGGGACCTAATATAACCCAAGCCCCTGTCGCTCTAAGAGAGGACAGATGCCTAACAGGACAGTAATGGCAATGATCAGTAATAGACGATAATACAAGTACAATTGTAATAAAACGACTGAATTGTCAAATTAATCACTTTTTTATCTTAACAGAAGGACATGCGAATACATATACATTCTCGAAGGGACTAGCAGAATCACTCGTTATGGAAAAACATGGAAATGTTCCAGCTATCATTGTCAGACCGTCTATTGGTAAATTGGTTTAAATTAATTATGTACCATATTTATAAATGATGATCTTAAAATATAGGAATATACCAAGAACTAAGAAATAAAATAAAAATAAACAGTTTCAAATTTAATATTAATTTAGATGTTCATATACAAAACATTTATGGCGACTTCCACAACTTCTGGTCTGGTTTGATCTGGTTCTGGACATCTGTAACCAACTCTATATAGAAGAGACGGTCTACCTGAAGTCGATCACCGATGTATTTCTACCTCCTAAGGAAGACTAAGATTGTCGCATCGTATTTAAATCTGCCGGAAATCACACCCTTCCAACGAAACACATAGGTAAACTGCTTCACGCTAGAAATAGGCGTGCGGTCGGACTTCCCCGGTCGAAACTTACTGGCTCTACCACCTTGAACTCATCATGAGATAGCTTTTGAAATACCCTATCAAAGTTTCTGATCATTTAGCATATACACAAGCTTGTCCTTCTCTTCCTCCTCTACAGCTGCAATGTTTCAGTGAGTCCTATGGCATTGCAATATGAGGAACAATACAAACTGATCTTACTTGTATAATGAATGCTAAGGCTCTCCTTATTTTATACATATATAAAGGTAGCATTACTATTATATCCATTTTAGCCATTCCAAGTCTGTCTTTATGAAAATAGCTTCAATTTAAAACCGTTTGTCGTCATTTGAGTTACAGAAAGAAGCTACATTTTCTTTGTTGTTTTTTCATTACATGAGACCGGAGCTCTCTTAAAATCTTTATTAATATCCTGACAGTATCACCAGCACTCAAAGAGCCGCTGGCTGGCTGGGTCGATAGCTGGGTGGCAGGCACAGCTCTCTTCACCGACGCTGCCCGGGGCCTCACACGCATCGTATACGGGAACAAAAACGTAGTAATGGACATGATCCCAGTGGACTACGTCTGCAACCTCACTATCGCTGCAGCCGCTAAGTGTCCAAAGTAAGTTAATTCACATACGGAGGATTCTGTACAACAAAATTTCAAGTATTTTTATTTTTAGTATTTGTTATGATAGCATCTGTAGAAGTATTTGAATTTGAAGCGTTTACGTTTAAACTTCAGAATACACCAATTCCTTGTAAAGAGACCCCTCTTTATTTTTATCATAATTATTTTAATATTCGTTGTTACAGCGGGGTACAGATAGTAATACAAACTTTGTAAAAGAAAGAAAAGTGTCTAATTATTACGGTTCAAGAATTTTGTAACAGACAAACATATAGACGGACAGATAGACAGCGGGGGCTTAGTAAAAGTTATTATCTATTTTTTGAGTACAGCACTATAAAAGTATTTTACATAAAATATAATAAAGATCATTTAGATAAAAGAAATATGTTGTGTATCGTCGTTAATTGTGTTTACGCAATTTACTTTACACGAAGATTAACAAGTTTGCAATATCTATGGAGGTAATGGTGTCTCAAGGATTTCGACATATCTTGAAAACTGGATTTTGAAGTCCCAAAAAGCAATAACTTATTTTACAACAATAACTCACTTAACGGTGCTTACCTAGAATTTAAATTGTATGTTTAGTTTAGCATTCTTCAAAATATATCATTTAAAAATTACAATATCTTAGTTCCTGTAAGCTTGAACTTTTGTCCTCCAATTTCAGATCAAAAGAAGTTATGGTATACCACTCTTGTACCAGCTCCACAAATCCTATCACGTGGCAAGGCGCTGCAAATTTATTTGTTAAGGAAAGCGTTAAATTTGGATACCGTAAGTTGAACTTAACCTGAAATTTTATATGAACTAACAAAGCACGGCTTCCTAAGAAGAAGCGCTATGACATGAGGCTCTTTAAGAAGAGTGCAAAAGAGCGCTTCTTCATAGCCAGCGACACAGTGGCGACTCAACTGGTGTTACAAATGTTCATGAGCTAGGGTGACTACAGTTAGGTTTAATAGTATGAAAAAGGAGGTCCACTTGGATTTCCTCGTTTGAATCCGGAGTCACCACTGTCGCTATTTTATTATATAACAGCGGTGAGAAGCCTTGCTATGTTATGGTTTGAGGGTATGATGAGGGAGAGACACTTACACAAGGCGTTCCAAATTAGTATTTTGTATTAGCAATGCACCTGTAGCCGACCTCAGGTGGGGATCTTATCTGGGGTTGATTACTGGGCTCTTAGATGACAGGTCTTTCTTACAATCAGGGGGGCAGAACGCTCGTTAGCTTCTTGTATTTCATAAAACAGTAATAAATTTGGCTAGGAAATAGCACAGTCCATCGACGATTTAGATATAACATTTATTGTAATTGAACTCTTATTTCTTTCAGGAGAGTTACCTTTGCCAAAGTTGTTTGCATCGCAGTCTCACTTTATGGTTTCAGCATTAACTTTCATATTACAAACAATACCGTCTTTTACAGCCGATTTATGGCTAAGAGCAACGGGCAGGAAACCAAAGTAAGTATTTGTTTTATATTTTATAAGAATAAACTACCTGATGGTAAGTGGCACTGCCGCCCATGGACACCTGTAATAAACTTCAGGTTTAACAGAAGTTCTAACTGAAGTCAATCACAGATGCTATTCCTGAGGATTGCTACTCCTGAGGACTGAGATGGTCGCCTCATATATAAGTGAGCCGGCAACCACACCCTTCACATGACACACAAAAACACAAAAATTCCTTCAAACACAAAAATTGCTTCACGGTAGAAATAGACGTGGCTGTGGTACTTCCCCGGTCGGACCTTCCATATTCGTTCAACCACCTGGAAAAAAATTGGCCAGTATATGGCCAATTTTTTGGCCAATAGTATATATCATATACAGGTACATAGACTTCATATATCTTAAACTCCGGACTTACTCCGGTTTAACTCCGGACGTATAAAAGAAATTCTTCTCACCCTGAGAGGAGATTTACGTACTGCTCTAGAGCTACGCCGAGCACTAGGACATAAATCGGTCCATGACAATGATTACAACTGACCTGATGAAGGGCATCTTGATCTCCTGCTCGAGACAGAGCATGAGGATGGGCAGCGTGAAGACCAGGGTTTTCCCGGAGCCAGTGAAGGCAATGCCGATCATATCCCGTCCGCTGAGCACCGCCGGTATACCCTGCACTTGGATGGGCGTCGGTTTCTTTATGCCTTTCGCGTTCAGACCGTTTAGAATGCCTGGAATAAGACATTTATTTATTAATAAATTTACGAACTAGTAAATTCGTAAATTTGAAGTTTATAAATAATACATTTATTATAAATCATTATTCCAAATGTTTTGCTACGACTTCGTCCAAAAAATCACGTTTGTTAAAAGTTTTGGCTTCAGCCAAAATGAAGACAACTCTTGGCCGAAGTCGAAGGTTCCTAGCAAGCACCACCAAAATGATGAATGCAAACACAAAGACCTTTTGTAAGTCAATGTCCTAAAGTACTAATACCAAAAAAAAACACACCTTTAGGGAACTTCATGTGGTGGAACGTCCTGATTGGAGGAGGGACGTCTTCTCCCTCAACCAGGATACGCAACTCCTGACGGATCCTCTCATGCCTCTCTGGAGGCAAAGCCAGGATAGAGCGGGGCGGCGTCCAGGAAGTTTTAATTGGTTCCTCATATTGAATACCTGGAATGGAGATGTTTAGGACATTGAAGTAGCAAATGAGCGTCCACTTCACCTGATTTAAATCTTTAAACCTATCTGGTGTGTTTCTATCATCTAACCACTATAGTGGAACTCTTAAAAAAAAATGCGAAGAAGCTCGATGCATTGACAGCTTCTCTGTGGACATTTGCCACATGACGGTGACTACTTTCCATTATGTGGGCCGTTTGCTTTTGTTCCTGTAGTTTCGGGACCAGAATAGGGATACGGTAGCACCTGCCTTTCGTAAGAAGAGACTCCAAGGGATTTTGGGGATGCGGGCTGCAAGAGAGAGAGCTCCAACCCCGGGATGGACGGCGGTATGTTTGTCGCAACCAGACATTGTGGAACAAGCTCTATGCTCACCCAGGGCTAAGCCCGAAAGGGGGCAACGCAAATGGAGATCCCGGACACCTCCACGCAGCGATGAAGATAATCGCTCCCACTACATCAGGTACCTTTTGAAGGTTCGACTATACACTGATGAATCGTAGATGCTGTAAAATAAAAGTAAGATTGAAATAGGACATTCACCCATAGCCAACTCAGCAACACCCATAAGTGCTTTGCTCTGAGCAACGCTCTCCAATATATGTTCTTCTTCCTTCGCCTGTCTCTCTGCTGCTGAGAGGGCCCTGGCCTCCGCTATCCTCTTGAGTTCACTGTGCTGGTCTAGCAGCGAGACGTTGTAACGACGACCCCATTCCTCTTGTGAGGCTGTAATATAATATTTTGGTTTAAACAATTGGTTCTATTCCTTTGATGAGACGTTTCTATTTGTTTACTAGCCAATCTGACAGAATATTGTAAGGCCTTTGCCTAATGAATAACCAATTCAAACCTTAATGAAGAAAACATGTTATATAATTTTTTTTCTATAAGAACCTTTTACAAAGTATTACGAAACTTATAAAAAAAGATAAATGATATTGGTAAAGTCGTTATCAAGCTATGGCATGATCGCAGAAAATTTTAACTTTTATAGATTGTTATGAAATGAAATTAATAGTTTTTATTTTGAATAGGCCTACAGAGGCACTTACAAATTATCAATTACAATTTGTCTTATACTACCACCGGATCCGAACACGACCTAAACTGAGAAGATCCGACCAGAAACTCTGTGGGTTTTTCTTTCATGTAAATTGATTTTTTAAACTAATATTTTGATTTGATAAACTAATATTTTTTAATAATTCAAATAACAAAATGTAATGAAAGTTCTTTTCATCTTAGATAAAAGCCTATTTATCTTCTATCAGAAGCAGCATAGAGTCAAATTAAACAGTGCAATTCGGATTCTGGCAATATATATGACTTAGAATTGATAAAAATGTTAGATGCGTTTTCTCAACTATTAGGGGCAGTATGAATGTGGTAGGAGACAATTAAACAACAATGCAAGGAGATGGGCTGCAGCCGCTCATGAGTAGCCTCAACACCCAATGTGGTTGCCAACATGCATGCCAAGTAAGAGGTCATCGACAAATTACGTCACACATTTAAGGAGAGTGAGGGAGTCAGGGTGTGACATTGTGTGACAAGGTGTGGGAAGGGTTCTAAATTTCGTGACATCACATTTCAGATTATAATATAATCTAAATATTGAAACATGAAATTTCAACTTAATATCTATTATTTAACGAATAACATAAAAATTATATTATGTTTGATTTGATTTTGATATCATTGAACAATAATTTAAATGGAAATGAAAATAATTTGGGGTCGGCTGTTTTATTTTAAGCATATCCAAGGTAGGGGGATCTCACAAATGTGACCAGTTGTGATAAGGGCGGAGGAGGGGCCAAAAACCATGAAATTCGTGTGACGTAATTTGTGGATGGCCCTTAAGGTCATCAATCCATTACTGTCCCACTAGCTACAGGTCTCATCTCAGAGCGGAGTTTAGACCATGGTCCACTGCACTTCCAACTGTCTGGTCCACTGTTTGGTAAACTTCACACATCTTTGACATAACTTTTAAGCATTAAAGCAGCAAACACCAACCATCATCATCTGGGTCATTATCGCTGGAACTCTTCGCTTCCGCACTAGCCTCTGCCGCCACCTGACCCACACGCCCCAGCTTCATCAGTTTTTGCTTCATACGCTCCTTCACAGGCACGTAAGGCTCATAATTTTCCAAATCTTCCTCGGAATCGGACTTTTCTTCGCGCCTGTACCGTTTAATAGGGGGTTCGGACATTTTTGGCGGCTCTGTAGGCTTTTCAGACATTTTAGTTAGTCAATAATTATAAGTTATCGTTTTTAATGAAAATAACTCAATAAAAACATGTTTTGATTTTATTACTTTTATATATAGTGTTTGAAACACATATCAATTATCAATGTCAATGTCAGTGTCACCTTCATTACTATAGTTAGTTGCCATCTTTAATAATAGGTAAGCGTAAGTCACTAGAACGTAAAGCTACAATATTATTACAAATCAAATTGGAAGAAAATAAAAAACTGTGGCTGTTCTAAATTAATAGCTTAATGGTTTGAATATCAGCCTCCTATTAAAGAGAATCGGGGTTTCAAATCCTAGATAAATTTTCTTACAGATATGTAAGTATTTACATTAATTATAAAATGGTTTACAGATAAAAATCACGAGGAAGCATTCGTGAGATATATCAAAAAATCTGAAAGTTATGAGAAATCTGTAAATTTTCACTAGGTCAGCGTGATGCAACTTAAACTCTTCTTAGGGAGTGCGCTCACTCCGATACAGCACCGCAAGGGAATTTTATACGATACACAGAATGTTTGAACTTAGCGCAGCTTTGTTGTTGTACAAGCACACCGACATTCTTTCAGGTCTATTTACCGGACTAAATAACGAGGTTTCAAATTTGATACGTATGTATGTTATATTATTGGCATTGAACTATTTTCACATCCACATCCTTGCAACGAAACCAAAGAACTGCATAACGTTAGAAATAGGTGAGGCGGTGGTACTACCCCGATCAAACCGTATTGGTTCTACCACCTTGAAAATGGTCAGGATATAACAACTACTTTAAATTTTTTGTGACATAATCCATGTTGATAATTATATGTATTAATTACAAGAAAGATATCCATATCTTATTCGACCTTTTAATCCTAACAGCCTTTTAAATCCTAACAGCCTTCAGACCAGTGGTTCTTAACTGGTGGTCCGCGGAGCACTGGTGGTCCCTAGAAGCGTCTTAAGCGGTCCGCGGAGCCATCCTAATATGTTAGATGAGTCGACACGATACAACGCGACCCGTGCTCGCCACGTATTAATTTATAATGCAATTTTTGTTACAGTTACAGATTTTACCTAATGATTAAAGGACATTATATAATTTTATGCGTATTT
>DWPH01000120.1:0-11325 GCA_018251535.1 Autochton itylus | reverse complement strand
GCGATTATTTTTTACAATAACAATTTATTTTACTTACAAATATATGATTTTATATTAAATGGCAAATAATTAAAGGACACTTGTCGCGCATGAATATATTTTAACATGCTTTAAATACGTAATCATAATTTATGCGTTTATTTTCCGTATAAAATTGGTAATTCAAATATTTTATTGAGTATAGAATAAAAATCTGAAACTAATTTACTTCAAGACGTAGTAAATAAGTTTCTTTTTCTATACCTTATATTATAATAGTCGTAATTTTAATAGAGCTATGCTACTAGAATTATCATGAATGTTATGATAGGTACCATCTGATGTAACATAAGATGATATTTATTAGTGCATGACTAAGTGGCATATTTGCATGTTATTACTCATGTTTGTCTGTATATAAATGAAATATGCCTTTGGTGTTAAGTATTTAACAAGAGTAGTTTATTATAGGATAACTATATAATATTATAATTATAAAAAGAATATAAGTGTTTTTGACTTATCAATATGTGACCACACATCTACTGATACTTCGTCTATTACTAGGGACTGAGCAGTCCACCTGCAGGCAAGGCAAAGACCATGGATATTCATGGATATCTCTAATCAACCCCAGATAGGATTAGTTTCGTTCCTGAAGCTGATCACAGATTGGTTGTTATGCCTGAGACTAAGTTCGAGCACCTTGAATAAGTATGTCTCCCTTCTGTGGTAAGGATGTGCACTTCAAAACAGAATACAGCAGTGTTGTTTCTGTTATAAGTATAAGTGTCGTTACTACGTCACTGCTGTTATAAAGCAGAACGGTGTGGTGATGGTACCTCCAAATTCATGTGGCAAAGAAGTTGCCATGCCGGTCTGACACACCGGCCGGACTCCACGTTCGATCACCCACCAGACAGACATCTGAGTGATGAATTTAGGTATCTTTTCTGGGTCTGAGTGATTGTGTATTCATCTTTGTGTCCATAGCACCCACAACACAGGAATTAAATCCCAGTGTGCCTATGAGTGTAGAAAGCACAGAAATGCAAAATTACATCTAATTTGAGAATTCCAGATGCGTAATTCTATTTACAGTATCCTCACTACATGTCCTGGATCACTAAGTGCTCTCAATACCACAAATGTTTTTAAATACCATCATTATTCAAATGAAAGGTTTTGTTTTTACTAAGACGGGTTTATAATTGCTGTTATCAGTAAAGCTAGTTTTAATACGACTGACTAATTTCTGACAAGGTCAGTTTATAAAAACTAAATTGTAATTTGCATGACCGGTAGAAACTTATGGATTGTTATTTTAAATGTGCAGAAACAAAAATATAAATTATTAATTTTTGTCAAGTTTATAGAGTAGTACTAATTTGACTGTGATAGCTTAGTGGTATGAATTTTGGACTCATGTTGGGAGCCTGGGCTTCTAATTCTGAATGCACCACTACATTTACAAAGCTATTTGAATGTTACATATAATGATCATAAGCCTCAATGGAAGAGAAAAATATTTTGAGGAAACCTGTAAATACATACCACATTTTTAAAGGTCTGTAAAGTCTACCAATCCACTTGATTAGCTTGGTGGATTATTACCTAAGCACTTCTCTTTCTGAATTGTGTCCTCTACCCTGGTTTTACGATGGTGATGACATATTTCCTATGCAAATAATGTCCGATTGATAGGTCTTATAGAATTTTTTATAACTATTGAATAGCAAATTAGTCTGCAGTTCATCTATGATAAGAAGATCGAGGGTCACTGCTGCCTATGGACATCTGTAACATAGTCCATATAGAGTAGGGGTTATATATGAAGCCAATTACAGATATGTTGCCACACCTGAGGATTAAAATGATAAGTTTATGTGTTCAGCAGCACCCAAAATACACAAACTTCCTGTTGTTAGAAATAGGTGTGGCAGCAGTATCTCCCCATTTGAACCCATTTTGGTTTTACCATCTTTTAAAAAACATATATATATGTGTGTATGTAATAAGTACTCCACTTTCAGGTGTTGGTAGATACATTATTTATAGCCATAGACATAATAAGCATGTAGATGCTTAATGGGTATTTTTCATATGAATAAATTTGTTAACTTTGCTGGTAAGGTCAAAAGAGTGCATGATTGTTAGGGTAACTATATGCGTATTAGCTTGGACAATTGAGCAATTATGTGTTTTGACATTAAACCATAATGAGACCAATTCAATACATCATTACATCGTATGATATGTATATAAAACACATGACCATTATAAGCAGACCTGTTTTGGTACAATTCTGCATTTACATTTAAGTAGCGGGAATGTTGTGGGAATGTGGTTGATCATACTATACAAATTTTGCTTAACTTTTTATTTTTTTTATTTAAGCTATTATTTTTTTTCTCAAAATGGAAATAGCAAATAAGCATGCAGTCCAACAGGTAAGACGTCAGAACATATGCAACCCAGGTTCTACCTGAATCCAATCACAGATGCATTGCCTTGTCTGACAACTGAAATACTCGCCTTGTGTTTAAGTTAGCCGGCATACGCACCCTTGTAATAAAACACATGAATTGTTTCACCTAACAATTATTAGTCCATTTTGAAATTTCCGTCTGTTTGTTTCTGTGAGTCCAGTAAATGATTGTAAGGGGACCCCTTACAATCATTTTATTGCCATTTTTCTTTTCCTGTTCAAGGAAATAAAGGCATATAATATTTTAGTTGGTAGTATTGAACATTTTATTTCCTTCAATTTATTACTTCCTCCTTCTTCCGTCCTTCCTCTTTTTATTTATCTACCTAAATTCGTCTAATATTACTTGTTCTGAACATCCTGTATTTAAATAGAAAGATAAAACAAAAGACATTTTTAATCCTAAGGGGCTTGTTGCCCGCAAACCAGAACAAGGCTATCCAAACTACGGCAAAAATTTGTGAGCCCGCGGCGTATTAGTATTACCCAACTTTTCCTTTCGTATTTTTTGGTAAACTGATATTATTTTATATTTATGGTGTCCCAAATAAATTATAGACGAAATATATAGGAACGTTTTTTCGCCAACGTATTTCAGAGATATTTATTCTTGACGACCTTTTTTCCCAACTTATTTATACAGAGGGTGACAAAAAATTAGGTGGGCATTTGTTTTTGAGGCCATACAATTTATATAATCTACAATTTTATTGGCCTGCGGTCATACATGACCTGGATAGCCCTGTTAGAGACATATAAAAGACAGGGCTGATAAGAAGGAATATTTTGTCAAAAAACCTGCAAAAGTGTCAATTAATTTTTTTCACATCATCGACAAAGCAGGCATAGACTTGCGTTCCTAAAGGAACATGTATAGTTCTTGGTATATCATCCCTTTCGATCTAAGACGTCTACTTTGTATCCGCAATTCGGGGCATTTCCTGTTCCGGTGCAATCACAAATTGCAGATGTCTATTTCGGAGGAATTCACGTAGAATGAACGATATTACTAATTTTACAGCTCCGGACGTGCAAACGCTAAGAAGCTCGCCATTAATGTAATATTTGATGTTACATTGGATCAATAGGATATCTGTCATTGTACTTTTTGAAGCATCCGTAAACTTCTTACCAGGGCAGCCCTCCAGCCTATAATAAAGCTACATAGCTTTCATGAGTAGTACGAGTAAGTCTGTGTGGTGATGCTAAAAGTAGGTGCTACCACGTTTAACTAAAAGGTTCCATCGGAAATGATTCCTGCAGCCAAAAAGCTGCATGGAGGTTTGTATTGTAAACTTTAACAATGTCTATGTTGTCCACAGCCCAAAATCGACCGTTCGATGCTGTATATCAGCATAGTGGTGAACGTGATAGCGTTGGTTATCGCTCTTGGACTCCTCATCGAATTGAAAGCTGAAGACCGGTGAGTTGAGGAGAAGTTGTAACTTACTTCCAGCGTGAAGTAGTTTTTTGTACTTCATTCATTTAAAGTCGACGCAATCATCCTATGTCTCAGGAGTCAAGGCATCTATAGTTGACTTCATGAAGAACCACTGTTTTATATGAAGTTGGTTATAGATATCCAGGAGCGGTAGTGATCACTTACCGAAAGAGAGACCTCGCACCGTTTGCTACTTAAATGTTATAAAAAATAAAAGTTCTGCTGTTTTCTTGCCCACAATTCTCATATTTACCTACATTTGTACCGAATTTTGTTTGAATTTCTATTTAGTATAGATATACTAAATTTAAATAAATTTAAGTCATTCCTACGTCTACATATTGAAATAACCTATTTTCAAAAACCTAGTTTCATAACCTCCGTCTGAAAATAATTCCATTCCCAAAATGAGCTGAAAAATGTCCTCATATGATATTTCAAAATAACCCACAATGAGATCTCAAAACGTATATTTCTAAAAAGTAATCAAAATCTTCCACAAACAATAGTACCCAAGCAGGAAACTGACGTTATCTCAGAGTTTTTAGACATAAAAACAACAATAAAATGGAGTCAAGTTCATCTGTGAAGTTAGTTCAGACGCAATAAAATAAATTGGTATCGCCTGTGTGTGTCTACGACGCGAGTAAATTGGGGACATTGAAACAAGTGTCAAATTAATCAGAACAACCTCGAAGGAATTGCCGTGGAGCGACACGCGTGCGCATCTTCATATCTCTATTACGCCAAGGTTGAAGAAACGTCTATAAATTCTGTCTCATTGCAAACGATGAGCGATGAACTATGAATGATACGAATATTTCTTTTTTTGTAATGACTTCAGGCAGGCACTGAAATACCATAATAATACAGTTGTGTAAACAAGACATTAATATTATTAAGAGTCGCCACAAAATATAAACTTCTTATCGGAAACTTGGTCGGTCCGGCATTTAATCAGTACGAGGAAGTGTACAAGTGTCCACATTACAACGACTAAAAACTAACGTAGAAGCCCAATGCGACAAAACAATCGACCGATAATGAAGTGTCTAGTTTTTATGAGCCCTAAAATAATTATAGTGCGACTCGATAATTCAGTCTTTCTCTACGATATGGGCGAACGGCAGACAATTTTCTTTGTCTGCCGTTCTCCCTGTCTTATTTTTCTTTACATATTATTTGTCTATTGTATATATTTGTCTTTCCCTTCATCCCTTTAACGTTGCAGGCGAGGATTGCGTTATCTTGTCGCATTAAAGGTATTATATCTGTCTAGACAAGAAATTTAATTAGCAAAAAAAAAAACCTAAAATATTCATATCAATACCACTTTTTCTGTCGTCGGAAATTAAAATTGTAATCTACGTCATGTATATTCCAAGAAATGGCTAAACAATAGTTACATTTCTTTTCTTTAATCTCCTCTAAATCTTAAATCTGCCCCTTTTGGACCTTTAACTTGTGGTCATGAATTTATGTAAGGTTTGTAAAGTATTCGCCCAGTAGCGAATCCTTGTTTATTATGGGAACATTGAATGTCCTAGCATGGGAGGACAACTTGCTGACATCCCAATGCATGACTGGACTTCATCAGATTTGCAGCTAGCGTGTTTGGATGCGCGTCTATACGGGCTGAGTAAGACTAGGGGCTGTGTGGGATCTCCTCCTTTTCCATTGGCACCCCAATCCGATTTCAATCTTAGTTTGGAATCGTCGTACGATTGCTACGTTCGAGCTAGCTGCGTTACCCCAGAGTTCCGTCCCACATCACTACATTGGCCCGAGAATGTTTGTGTAAAGGAGAAACTTGTTATGTGGCAAATAGATGGATTTCTGTGCCAACAGCCAATTAAGTTTGCGGAGCTGGAGATATGCACTTAGCACTTTTATTTTTTGTAAATAAGTGTTTGCTCCATTAAAGGGCATCCCCACACACTTCCAACGAAACGCATGAACTGTTTCATTTTTGAAACAGGTTTTGCGCGCTCGAACCTTACTAGTTTTATCACCTTCCAAACTTCTGCTGGGTCTGTCATTACTGGGGAAGACCTGTCTTCATCTAACATCCTTTGACGGGCTACTGCTGGACACATGACTAATCTCCTCCTACTCCTAATCTACGTCACTCCGAGAACTCCTGAGTCGTCTGAATTTACCCGTTTTTTCGTTGCCCATTATTTTGTTCAGGTCATCAGTCCTGGTAGTCAGGGGCGTCCTGTAGTCATTTGACCTGAAGTGATCTCCATAAGATGATGTTCCTACAATATCCAGCAAGTTTACCACGTTCAATTCGGATTGGTGGTGGACAGTGCAAGTTAATTGCCTGCAGGAAGGTATTGCGGCTCGTGTGCATTGCTAACAATTGGGATTGATGAACCCTTTAACATTGCTGTATTATTTTTAAATGGTAAAATTTATTAAACTTTCAGTAAATGAATGCAACTTTTTAATTATTGATATTGCTAATTAAATATATTAGGCGCATAAAGTGTAAGTAAATTTGCATAGTTTTTTTAATAAAAAATGGTAGGTTAGAGATTTCATTCGAATTTATAAATATACGTAAAACTAGTCTTCATAGTATATAATTGAAGCTCATCAGTGGTGTATGTGAGTAAATTGTCTTGGGCCGGAGAAACATTGTAGTGTATGTACAGGCTCCTGTAAAGATAACTTTCCTTGTTTTTAGGCTGTTATGAAGAATGTTTTAAATATTATGTTAAAAATTAATGTTAAAAGCAACAAGTTTATTACAATAAGTGGAAAATTTAATGTCCTTATTTAGGACAACAACTTGTTGACGACAAAATTATTAATTTTATTAAAATGATTTAATGTAGATCATGGATTTTTCGAGCCTACAAAAGTAACAACATCCTCAGTTACATGAATTGACACATTTTGTAATTAACATTTTTTGTAATTATAATAGTATTGATAAATCCATAATTAATTTCATTAAATCAGATCACGGTGGTCAGACTTTTCAAATACCCTGTGGTAACAAGTGAAGTTGTGAAGGTTAGACTCATTAGGGGCGGGATCCATGAGGGTTTCTCCGATTTAAAAAAAAAAATAAAATGAGGTAGATAATGGAACTCCTCAGTGGCAATAATAACACTAAGTTGAATGCGTATTTTCTTTTTGTTTTTCCAACTAAATATTTTTTATTCTTAGGAAACTAGCCTGCAGTCCACCTGATGGTAAGTGGTCACTGCCGCCCATGTACCTTTGTGCCCAATTTCATATAAACCAGAGATTCCGTCTGAAGTCGAGAATCCGTGATTGGATGCGTTGCCACTCCTGAATACTGAGATGGTCGCCTCATATACACGTGAGCCGGCAACCACACCCTTCCATCGAAACACAGGAATCGCTTCACGTTAAAAATGGGTGTGGCGGTGACAATTCCCCGATCGAACTATATTCGTAAACGTTCTATATTCGTACCTGGTAAAATTTTCCTGTATGTTCGAAATAATTCAAAGAGCTGTATAAACGCTAGACCGAAGTACCAATATGGATTGTGAACTTAGCAATCGATCACATAACCAATGGGCACGCAGCATTTGTAAATCGGACCATAAACTTGGTATGTTCACGAAAAAAATAATGTTTTAGCTTCCCCTTTCCATATTGTGATCGGATATTTTTAAGTGTTTCCGTAAAACTGTTCGACAGACCTGATTGATAGCGCTCGCTAAATTATGCAATGCTCGCATAAGTTATGAGGGTGTGAAACGAAATCCATCATAGTATAAGTCATTTTGATGAATCGGAAATAATAGTTAAGATAATGTTAAGACGATTTTATTAAAAACTAGATAGAAAAGTTAATGAGAATAAGGAAAGTAAAAATATCACAAATTTATAATAAATTTTACTAGCTGGCCAAACCAGTACGTGCTGTCAGATCGAGAAGTACCACTGTCACACCTATTTCTAGCGTGAAGCAGTTTATGTATTTCGTTGGAAGCGTGTGATTGCCGACAGATTTAAACACTGAGGCGACCATCTTAGTCCTCAGGAGTAGCTATGCATTGGTGGTCGACTTCAGGTAGAATGTCTGTTCTGTATGGAGTTGGTTACAGATGTCCATGGGCGGCAATGACATCTTACCATAAGGTGGACTGCGTGCTCGTATGTTACTTCAATTATGGAAAAATTATATATAAAAAAAAAACAAATGTGCTAATGTCTGACTTTACAAAGCAGGTAGTCCTATGTTGTAAAGTTTGAAATGTGTAACTTGACTAACCACACCTTACATACCAAAACACACTAGCGTAAATATACGTACTTGATATGTTGGCTTCAGTCAGCTATGTACTTTACAGTCAACATTAGGTATTTTATCGGTCGGTTACGTTTGTCCAATAAAATCTTATAACTGATAAGATGTAAGCAAAAAACATGCGATAGGGTTTTTATTTCATATTATTGCATTGTCATCGGTCCTTGATATGTGTGCAAAGTTTCAAATTAATCAGACATCTGGAAATTGGTGAGAATTGAGCTCAAAGATTCCGTTACATACATACAACCCAAGCTAATGAAAGCGTGTCAAAATACCTAATCATGTACCTAAAGTATTGTTCATAAGGAAATAGCAACGCTTACCATAAACTACGTCAGTTTAGGATTACAACTCATTTACTGTATTTTAACTTGTAGATTACATTGAAATAGACTCAGCTATTACGAGCATCGATGATAATATAAAATCTGGAGTCGTAAAATAAAGACGCAACGGGAAAATCTTCTGAATTTAATGTAGGTAATTTAATGTATAATGCGGTTATTTAAAGCACAACTAAGTACATGATAGCTACGCACAACAAGATATGTAATAAGATTCACCACGTATTAGACCGAATGACATGGGAATCATGGATAAATGCTTCCTAAAAATTTAATTTAAGTAAAATATTATTTTAAAACATATACATACAAAATGACTTGTACTCTTGTGCTTGAATTCAAGAATTACTAACAATGCATAGTTACACTGGATATGTAAATTTAATTTAATGACTACGTGTAAACTTCACTGTTGGCAACCCTTGTCCAACGGCGCATAACATCGCAAGTATGTGGCGTGGATAGATACCAGGGATTGCGAATTGCGAGCCGTCTGGACCTTCGATGTTATATATAGCGTGTATATGTGCTGCGGACCAGTTGCGAAACCAGTATTTTATTAATCTAAATTTATATACAAGCGTTTGAGAAAAATCAATTGAAATTAAACAAAATGTCTTCAAGTTAGTTGCGTTACCAGATCAGCTATAGAGCAACGCTTTGAAGTTTTCGCAAAGAAAATTGTTATGTCAATGAGTTTATAAAGTTTTCAGATGTTAAATCATAAATGTTACAAAATCTTAAAGCCGCTTTTTGCCTCCGTTCAATTACTTCCAAATATATTTACGAGCTCGTTTAAATCATGATATAGGTAAGCCATTTATGTAACGAGTCCTTGGAACAATTTAGGAAGCCTGTGTATTTATAACCTAAGTTACAAGATATAAGTTTATCGTATAAATCAGAAAAAAATCTGTTGATTAATTATTTATTAATTCGCGTGTTATGTGAAATAGCTAACTTAAAGTATTACATAAAATACGTAGTCAGTTTCGTGACCAGCAATAGAGCAGCGTCAACGAACTTCGTCCGTGCCTCTCCAATAGTAATGTATGTTGCCGTACACTCGTGGCCATGGTCGTGACATTATGATGACAACTGGTCAGTCATCACACCTGTCCTGGACAGCATCTTTGCGATGCTTTGCCACTGGCTTCTATTGCTTACACATAAAAAGGGAGCAAGGTGAGGTAGAATATATAAGGTCTGACCAGCATGTGGGAAACGACTTATTTCCTTCTACTTGTCCCTGAAATACAAGCCGTACTAATGAGTTTTCGTTAGTACTTAAGTGACCGAAATATTGTAGTATTTGGATCATCGTGGATAGTCTTTATTAGTTTTTTAGTTCTTTTAAGACAGAATTATTGGTAGGGTGAGAAGTCCAGCGAAATCGGAGCAGCCGTCGCCAAGAACACGTTTCTAATTAATCAATTGTACGGCGATCTTGCATCCGAATTATCCACGTCTTTGCAGCGTATAGGAAGATAAGGAAAAACAAGATTTTTCATAAGTGTTTTATTGGTGTTTTTTGCAACATTGTTATTTCTTTAGATCTTGTCAAGCCTACCAGTAATACTATTATACTTTTTATCCCATTTCTCATATCCGCTGGTAATCTATTATGCGTCCGCCTTTATTTCATATCCTGTTTTATAATATACCCGCTCGATTAATGATATACCTTATTTTATAATGCTCCGTCAACATATAGGGACATTAAACGCAATAATAGCTCGTACTAAGACTGGCTGTGCACTTTATCGTGAGATAGTTTGGTCAGATTAAAGGGAAACATGTAGGCGATAAATTGTACGATTCTAGATGCCTGTATACTTAACACAGATATTATTTTTTGAATATAAGGTTGAAAAAAAGATAATCATTATAAAATGTTAGTAAAAGAGTTTTCCGACAGTACTTTTATATGTGTTTACGCTGTTGGAAAATGTTTCCGCGCGTCACGATAACAAAAGAACATAATTATAATAATACACTTACGTAATATAAGTAAAATTATAACATTATAAAGCAATAAAGAAACTGTAATCCTATTAATAAATCTCTTTATTATTAAACAAAGTCTGAATAAAAAGAAAACTTTGAAATAAATTTGTTTCGTATTCAGGATTATGTTGTCTTGATACTCGTAACTCGAAAGATTTGACTTCAAGATTTGTTTCATTCAGGATTCGAACTTAAAAACTTAAGTTTAAAATATGAAAAAATATATTCAGACTCCACTCACGTTGTACCAATAGTTATGGAAATGGAAAAAGTTTGTAAATGTCCGCCAACCGGAAGTAATAATCCATAAACATATCAACAGCCTTTATCCCGCGCCAGAAATGGTAATTCCAAACATACGAGTATATGAATAAAAGTTTCATGTGGGTACCTCCCTCGGGGTAAGGAAGTGGGAATGAACAAATTCTTGAATCTCTTATGAGCACATACTACGGTATGAGTTGCCATGAAACATTTATCTTTTTTATAAAATTGAAGCAGCATGCGAGCATGCAGTCCATCTGATGGCTAGTGATCACCGCTGCCCGTGGACATCTGTAACTATGTCTCTATATAACAGACGTTCTGCCTGAAGTCAATCACCGATGCACCAATGCGTTGCTGCTCCTGAGGACTAAGATGGTCGCCTCGTGTTTAGCCTGCCGGCAATCACACTCTTCTAACGAAACACAAACTGCTTCACGCTAGAAATAGGTGTGACGGTGGTACTGCCCGATCGAACCCCACTTTTTTACCACCTTGTTAT
>DWPH01000119.1:0-11375 GCA_018251535.1 Autochton itylus | reverse complement strand
GCATTTGCTGAGGGTAGTCCGTTTCACGGTTTATTATGTCGCAGCGCGGTACCCGCCATATATATACATATGTTTGTCAGTATAATAAGATTTTATTGTTGTTATTTTTAAGTTTATGTTTTTTGCTTCTTTATCATGTGTATGCTGCTGTATATTCCGTGAATAAATTTTTATTATTATTATAATTTGTTGCTTTTAAAAAGAAGAAAAAAAATTACACACACACACACACACACACACACACACGCATGCATGCATGCATATATATGTATATATGTTTAGTTGTGTTGTTTTAACTTAATCGCCCGGAAATGATATAATCGATACAGACACAAGATTGATGCTGATAACCATCTTTATCCTTATTAGACTCATTTAAAGCCACAGCCGCATGTACGTCATAGCCTTATTATATTATTATACTTCACTATTGAGGTACACCTAAACCGAAGACTGACGTAATAACGTACCAATTAGAATGCGCCTCTGGTACTGGTTTTCCCTTCTATATTGGCATCGGAGACAATTTTATCTGTCTATAATCTTTATAGGTATCGAAACAGGTTACTTCAATATTGTCTGGTTATTTGGCATCTCTTTTTTTTAAAGATATGATATATGAAAAGAATATTATCGTTATTATTATTCTTTTTATATTTAAACCTATCGATAAGGCAGACGGGCCACCTGATGGAAAGTAGTCACCGTCGCCTATGGACATTTGCAACACCAGAGGAGTCGCCATCGCCGGCTTCGAAGGAGAACTTTTTTTGCACAATTTTTAAAGAGCCCCATTACGTAGCGTACTGGTAATGCCTCGAGAGGCAGATCGGTCCACAACTTGCACGTTCGTATCATTTCGATTAAAGTTTCGCATACTTCTCACTTTTAATTCCTTATATTCATAGGATATCTCCGATAAGTTTCACCAAGAAATGATGATATTATTAATTTAACATTTAAACCTAACTCTGCAACTACAAAGCCCTAAGGGGCTGGATGAGGTTATTGTTCATTTAACAATAAAATCTTACTCTGCAACACTTATGCCCACTGAAAATAAATACCTTAGTAGTTATTTCATTCGACAAGTTGTGTAATTTAATTTCGGATTAATCCAAAGCTTCCAAAAACCCAAAACTGGATTGTGAATACGTAGTATGTCTACGGACACCGATGGAAATGTATGTTCCTAAAAGACCTTTATTGTTATCTTATCACAGTATTTTCCATATCTAAACTTACACGTATAAACAAAATCAGTGTCCGTTTATAATTTCACAATGCTTGTTGTTTCTTGAGCTCATATTGTTGTGGTTCTTTCCACGGTACAGAAACATAAAACACGTATATTTGCCTGAACAGGCTTATTGAAACAATTTTTACACAACCTTCTTGAAATAACGAAATTATAATAATTGTACCTGTGAAACACCAAGGTGTTCGGCGATGTTCTCGCTACAATACACGATGTCCCCTCCTTGGGACAGTACGAGAACGAAGCCGTCCAGCGCCTTCATGTAGGACAGTTCAGATTGCACCTCCTCCAGCCCCTTAGGGCTTTGCAGCTTCGGCGGCTCCGTGTCTTCGGGCACTGGAAACAGATGAGACACGAGTGAGACGGGTTTGTAAAGTTCTAGTAGCAGCAATATGTTACAGAAATTGTGTAACATATTCCTGTAGTTTATCCGTGGTTATCAATACTTTTAATTCCTTATATAATATGACCATATTAACGATGATTAACGAATCGATAACGATGATTAACGAATCGATAAAGATAAACATTGCAGAATTGCAGATCTACATTGCCAATATTCAAAATTTTTAATCTTTATTTAGAATAAAGATTATTAAGTATTTCGTCGACTATGTACGTAGCTTACAATTTCTTCGCCATCAATTTATACTCCAGAATTAAAGCAATTAATCATTTAAATTAAGTAAAACTTTTCCAATATATTCACCACGAGCATCTTAAATCACTTGTTTACCCCGACGTGAGTCATAAATAAAGTAGATTTTAATCTAGCTCAAAGTGTTCTAACATGTATCTTTCCGAGTGATAAAATTGGACACCATAACAACACCATTAGCCTTGGTGGGCCACAAACATAGCCATAAGATACGCATTTATAGTAAACTTGACCTCGTGTAGTTTACAGAGTAGGGAACAACAGTTTTATTTTATGTTGATCGTGTGGCGACAAGCGTGATTTTGTTTCGTTGATTTTGAAGTGTTATTCTGTATTTTTTTATTTATCCTAGCTTGCAGCACTATATAATATACAATTTCAGTTTTAATGTTTGGCAAAGGGAGATCTCCCGCCGGGCTAGGCGATCATGCAGGGCAGCAGCCGTGCTCCAATAGTATTAATTCGGAAATTGTAAATATGCAAGGTATTGAGAATACTCTTATTAGAAACGTCATATTTCGACGGATAGTCGCCACAAATATACACAGGAGGCACTGCAGCCGGAGGACGCGTATCACCCGCCGCTAGACGTAGCCGTCTGCGTCATCGACACTGCGCGTACAGCAGCGAGCATGTTAAGTACTCCATGCAGCCAGGCTGCATTACATGAATCGGGTAAGGAGTGGAATTTTAGGAAAGCGGACTTCGCGAAATTATACTCTTTATTACTTGATACCGATTGGAGCGAATTGTATAATTTAACGGACCCCAACTCGGCATTAGACCATTTTTATAGTACTCTGAATATTATTTTTGATCAGTGTGTACCACTTAAAATTAAAATATCCAGACAAGCAAAGTACGTTTACCCCGTATGGTACACTCCACTACTTATTAAAAATATACGTAAGAAGTACGATTTACATAAAACTTATAAGAGTACTAAATCCCAGCAAGACTATGAGGCGTTCTCTCAGTGTAGGGCGAAAGTAAAGACGGAGACCGCGCTCGCTCATAACAACTACCGCAACCGAGTTCAAAACCACCTGGCTTCTGAACCCAGAGCTTTTTGGGAATACATAAGATTAAAGAAGGGCAATGCTAGGCAACCTAAATTAGTAAAAAACGAGCGTGTGCTCTCAGAGCAAGAGTGTGCAGAAGCATTTGCAATTTTTTTCTCTTCAATATACAACCCGGAGCCAGCACAGCTAAATGTAGCAGCGGTCAGCGCGTCAATCGGGGACGGCGGCACGCGTGTGCACTTGGCGAGTCTGACCCCGGCAGAGGTAGCCGGCGCGCTCGTGCGAATGTCACCTAAGCGCTCAGTAGGACCGGACGGCATACCTCCATACGTCATAAAAGATAGTCGCTTTGTATTAAAAGACCCACTACTACACATTTTTAATCTCTGCCTTACATCGGGGACGTATCCTGATAGGTGGAAACTGACCAGAGTTGTGCCTGTGCCAAAAGGAAAAGGAGGTCCTGATCCAAGTAATTATAGACCGGTAGCACTTCTGTCTGCTCCAGCAAAGGTATTTGAGTCGGCCATTCAGCATTCATTGTATGCACAAGTGAGGGCCCAGTTGTCTGATGCTCAGTATGGATTTCGTCCTGGGCGTGGGACAACGGGTAACCTGCTGCATTTGATGACGAAAGTTGTTCCGACAGTGGATGCAGGGGGACAGGTAGATGTTGCCTACTTCGATTTTAGAAGGGCGTTCGACACAGTGGACGGTGACGTCTTGCTTTCAAAACTGGCTGGCGTGGGTTGCACGCCTCATACGCTTAACTTTTTCGCCAGTTACATGAAAGATAGACGGCAGTATGTCGACTGTGGTG
This sequence comes from Autochton itylus, assembly GCA_018251535.1. NCBI lineage: Eukaryota > Metazoa > Arthropoda > Insecta > Lepidoptera > Hesperiidae > Autochton > Autochton itylus. The sequence continues at coordinate 7,617 of DWPH01000119.1, read as the reverse complement.
GATGCCGTTCAGAAGAGTACTGGACAAGATCAGGCGTCAGCCAAGGCAGTAATTTAGGGCCCCTTCAGTTTGTCATTATGATAAATGACCTACCGGAGGTGGTCCAGGAGTCTACATGCCTCCTATTTGCTGACGACCTGAAATTAGTACGAGAAATAGTCGATATCTCGGACCACGACAGGTTGCAAGGAGACATTTATAGGCTGGTTGAATGGAGCCGAAAGAATAAATTACTATTTAACGTAGCAAAGTGTTCTGTGCTCTCGTTCAGCCGCGCGCGGTCTCCACGCTGCCACCTATATAATGTCGGGGGTGTGCCGCTCCGGCGCGTCGCAAAGGTTAGGGATCTTGGCGTACTATTTTCCGCTGATCTCAACTTTCGAGAACATATAACTGAAGTATGCAAAAAGGCGTACCGAAATCTAGGCTTCATATTGAGGCAATCGACGGATTTCACGAACCTCAATGCCTTACGTGCCCTTTATGAAGCCCTGGTAAAGAGTCACTTGGAGCATAATTCAGTTATATGGGCTCCAAGTCAGATCAAATATAAATTAATGTTAGAGCGTATTCAAAATAAGTACACGCGATACCTCTACATGAAAATGTACGGAATATATCCTGGCTACCACATGCTGTACCCCACCTTGTTTGTGTTAGGTATGGTGGGATACACCATGGTACAAACAAGGCGGGATGAAGCCATGGTTAAGTACTTGTTCCGAGTTTTGCGGGGTGAAAAGGACAATCCAGCCATTCTAGAATCACTGCGGCTCAGCACTCCGGACAATAGCGTAGGACGGCGACGGCTCCCACCTCTGTTGGCGTTGCCTGACGCGCGTACTAACCTGTTGCGAAACGCGCCCGTGACTAGAGCAATGCACACCCTTAACTTAGTAGCGCAACGCATTGACCTCTTTACCTGTTCACTGAGCGAGTTCACCAGGATCGTCAGAAGCATAGTAGAAATATAATAATTTAATTTAATAAACTGCAATTGATAATTTTAGAATGTAATTAGTTAATTTATATTATATTAGATTGTATTAGAATAATAATAATTATTTATTGATTGATTGTATTAGAATTATAATAATAATTGTAGTTGACTTATTTGATTTCAATTTTATTGATTTATTGTTTAATGTTCATTTAATTTTATTGTTTTGACTATATTTTTATGACTAAGTACTTTAATAGTTTGACATTTTATGTAACAAAATATACCTACTAATAACATAATTTACTAATACTTGGACTTGAATATTTGAATTTGAATGACAAAATATGTTAAATAATTTAATTTATGTATAATACATTACTAACGAATTAGGTGTTGCCTGTAATGTTAGTGAATTTGATGGAATAAATAAAATAAATTATTCTTCCGCATTTGTGTCAACCCGCCCACAGCGTTATACGCGTTACTTCGCCACTAGGCTCATCAAAATTGTTAACATAAATTCCCACTCCTTAAAGAGAACAACCTCATTAAAACTTACCAATATTCTTCTGCATCTGTCTCAGCTTGTCCACAGCGTTATGCTCGTTATTCCTAGCCTCGTTGAGCATTCGCTGCGTCTTGCCGAGTTCAGCGCGCAATTCGCTTTCAGCCGCTGCAGCCTTCTGCAGCGCGGCAGACAGCTGCTCCACGGTCCCCTTCAACGATGTGCAGCGGTCCTCCAGCGAGGCGATCGTACGAGTATGACCTTCGCAACGTTCTTGCAGTTTCTGGGACGTTTAATGAATTTTAAATGTATGATTACAATGAAGAAAAAAATATTTAAGTGATTCGCAAAAAATATTAAGTTGTAAAAGTGTAGGGAACTTAACGATTAAACGGAAATATGACAAAGAAAAATTCAATACTTATGAAGTATTAAAAAAACATTGTTTTTAATTGAATTAAAAAGTAATCTATATTCATTTGATCTTACCAAACATTAGTCTATACTATCTATCGAAGAAACTAAAAATTATACATTTCACTATATTTAAAAACACTTATAACATCAAAATTTGTATACTTCCAGTATATAATCAGTATTTATACCCCAGTTTTAAATATTTAAATACCACTTTAAGCAATAAGCAGAGTTAAATCGAATTACGTACGTAAGTAAAATCAATTTCACGACAAGTTACCTTGAGCGCCTGGTCGCGGTCCCGCGCGCCCACGGCCGCGCGCTGCACGTCGCCCTCCAGCTGCGCGCGCCGCACGTCCAGCCGCGCCGCGCGACCTGCGCACGCGCGGCGGTACCGCTCTTACCGGATACTACCTCAAGGACGTACCACTAGTACGGCTCCATTGGGAAAGGACCGTCATCACACATATTTCCAGGGTGAAGCTGTTCATATGTGAAGGGTGTGATTGCCGGCAGACTTAAACACGACGCGATCATCTTAATCCTCACGAGAAGCAACGGCTCGGTAATCGACTTCAAATAGAACCCATGTTCTATATGGAGTTGGTTACAGGTGTCCATGGGCTGCAGTGACCGATTGCCATCAGTTGGACTGCATGCTCGTTTGTTACTTCAATTTTATAAATAAAATAAAAAAGAACAACAAAAGAAACATGTTCCATGGTATCGGTCCTGAATAGCGCCACTCGCTCTCTTCCCGTGGATATTATAGGAGACGACTAAGGGACTACATCCAGGAGACAGACAGCAGCGCCTTCCAGTGTAACATCTACACCCACTGCGATCACCACCGCGCGAGCCTAGGCACGGTGACTATTGGCAAAAAGCCCCATTAAGAGAGATTTATGTCTAGTAAAATAAAACATGGTTTTCGAGACTGCGTAGATGACCAAATCGGGAACTTAATTTATTTTTATTTGTTTCATCAACTTCACTAGCATTCCAGGAATGGCTACAGCGTTAGTAAATGAAGTAACTGTAAGTAACTAATAATAAAGTTATAGACTTTTATTAGCGCGGAATTGATACATTATTTATTGTGTAACGTGTACTGACGATATGATGTTTTAATTTCTTTATTGCGATATTTCGATCGCATTACATGGATCGTGGTCAAGGCGGAACTTTGGAAATATCGGCAAAAAGGAAATTACAATTTCAATACAATCAAAAATAATTATTCAACGAAAATTATATGCTAAATCAAAATTAATCTATCCCTATAAGTAGTAACAAAAAAAATTTCAAACGAGTTACGGGACTAATCTGATAAAAACTAAAAATGTATACTCAGATTTCAAAATGTCTATTTCCTTAATTGGACACCAACTAGTTCATTTCAGGAGATAAAAAAAACCACGAATCAAACTCCAAGAACGACAGTTACCTTCAGCAGCAGCTAAAGCCTCGCGTAACTGACCAACCTCTTGCACACGCTCAGCCAGTTGTACCCGCAAACTCTCGGCTTTGTTCTAAAATATATGCAATTTTTTAGATATTAATAAAAACAACATAACAAAAGTAACAATGCAATTTTATTGTAGTGGAGAAGTTACCCATTTTTGATTAATATGATTGAAGTAGTCCACCTAATGGTAAGTGGTCACTGCCGCTCATGGACATCTATGCCCAAGTTCACATAGAACAGAGATTCTATCTGAAGTCAATCACAGCTACGTTGCTACTCCTGAGGACTGAGATGGTCGCCTCATGTATAAGTGAGCCGGCAACCGCACTCTTCCATCGAAACGCAACAATTGCTTCATGATATAAATAAGTGTGACAGTGGTACTTCCTGGGTCGAACGAAATTCTTTCTACCTGGTAGCGAATGTGAATAAAACATATTAATAAATGTAATAAAGCAATTTTATTCTAATAGGGAAGTCGTTAACATTACCTCATTCTGGATTTTCTCCTCGGAGACAGAAGTCAATGTCGCCTCCAAACTGGTGATCTTATCGCGCAAGTTACTGATCTCTACAGTCTTAGTTTGCACGGATTCGTTCTGCAAAAAAATTAATATTTATTTAATACTTTATGAGCTACGCGTCTCTATTTTATTTTTATAAGATTAAGTATCAAATATGCACTTACGACGACATATATCTCTAACCAACTCCATATACAACAGAGGTTCTGGTTGAAGTCAATTATCGATGCGTTACTCTGCCTAAGGACTTTGATGGTCGCCTCGTATTTAGGTCTGCCGGCTACCATACCCTTTCAACGAATCGTATGAACTGCTTCACGCTAGAAATACATGTGACGGTGGTACCTCCCCGGTCGAAGCGTCCAGGATCAACAACCTTGATACCATAAAGACCCTCCCTGAGTTTTTGCGAGTTTCTTTCTAAGTTTGGGCAACACAAACCAGAGCGTTAAGCTGAGCATCCCGCTGCGAAACAGCCGCGTGTAGCCGCGAGCGTTCCTCCTGAGCACTCCTCAAGTTGCTGCTGAGGGACTGCAGCTTGCCCTCGCCCTTGCCCTGCTGTTCCGTCGCTTCCTTCAGTTGCTTCTTAACCGCGTGCAGTTGAGACTTGAAGTCGTCCTGCAAGCGATACAAAAGTTAACTGCACACTAGGTAACACGAAACCAAAAACACAGTATAAATAATGCATATGAATTATATGTATATATATGTATCTTGTAAAATATAAATACTCTATAATATAAATGTAAACGGACCGCTGTCCAGTCAGTCAGACCCACTACGTCACAGCATGTCAATGACGCGAATCCGTAAGTTTTCAGTTCAAAAGAAATAAAATAATAATAAGAACCCATTGCAAAACAGAACCTAGAATTATTTGTTTTACGCTTGTACTCTTAATTAATAGACTATGGGAGGTCGTGACTGGACGATAAAACTCATCTTTTTATGGACAATTGCCTTTGCGTCTTGTTAAACAATTGATAGGACGTCAGCAAGTTATGTTATTGTCCGAGATAATTATTAGTTTACATTGTTCTTAGATGAAAAAATATTTTGTTACGTAACATGTACCTATATTACAAAACAATTCTTATGATGATGAAATTCAATCCATAAATGCTTGCTGCCACTGTCAGATCCAGATATTTCATTTGGACTTGACCCGGCCGCTAAAGGTTATTGTAGAAGGACGCTTATAAGAATGCAGTGTCTCCGAATTAATAAGTTGAAGTCGGCGATAAAAACAAAGGACTTCCTAAAGGTCGTGAATGGGCTTTAAGTGCATCACGGTTTTTTTATATGACTGAAGGAGCAACCGAGTTTGCAGTCACTGCTACCCATGGATATCTATGCCCAACCTCACATTGAACGGAGATTCTATGTGACTTTGCTACTCCTGAGGACTGAGATGGTTGCTTCATATTTAAGTGAGCCGGCAACCACACCCTTCCATCGATACACAAGAATTGCTTCGCGATAGAAATTGATGTAGCTATGGTACCTCACCAGTCAAACTATAATCGTTCTATCACCTGGAAAAATCATCATCATCATCAGTGGATTTAGGCCGCCTCCTTGAGGTCATGGGTGGACTTAGTTCCTGATTTTAGATTTAGGTTTAAGCCCCTTAGCTCGTATCCGCCACTGGTTTCTATCCAACCCATATAACATCTGTCCCACTGCCATTTGAACTTATCTGTACTAAAACTTGTCAATGACCTTAGTTTTTTAACGATTCTCCTCATTTAGGAAACGATTCCGCAAATAAACTTCCAACACAACTTTCTCCATGGCTCGTTAAGCGACCTTGAGCCTATGTCCAGTACGAGAGTATATTTTTCCACAACTTAAGCCATCTTTTTTAAAATATACAAGCCTAATAATATAGATTTCACATTTTAGGGTTCACATTTTTATATTATAATTATGATTCGAATGGCTTTTCCGTGTCACTATTTACCGGGTCTTCAACATTTCCACGTCTCAAACATTTCGATTTAAAAATTGATTAATTTCAAATAAGAAATCAATATCTAAACGTGAGTAATAACTCACGTTTAGACACACACACTGTTATTATTGTATTCATAATGAATACCATGACTTATTAAATAACACCACATTAATATACAACGTTTAAATTTATCAAAAACTTTAAGCTGTTCAAGTGTTTTTGTTGGAGCATTCATTTTAATGGCTGTATATTTTACTACCTTCTTATGGTTACTCACCATGGCTTGAAGAATTCAAATGTTTATTTCTGTTGATGACCACATCGACTCTTTTGTGTTTTGCGGTTTTTGCTATTCTATTGTTGTTATCTTAAAGATGTTGCGATCAACGTTATATTTTACAAGGTATTTGCGAGACTAAAATGCATAATATTTGTAATTTGTTAAAGAACAAAGCTACAGTGTCGTAAATGGTACATTAAATAAAAAAATGTTAGGCAATAGTAACATAAAGTTCTACATAGACGCCATTGTATTTCCCTAAATTAAATAATCTATGTTTCTTTTGTCTAATCTAAAAATTGTAATTAAACGGTCCCAAAATGGGTCGTGGCAGTTTACACTGATTTAATTTGCCCTTGCTTTCTATCTATTTAAGTTTTTTGGTGTGATAAGTAAACTACACCAGCACTGTTATAATTTTTTATTATATTTTGTAACACGGTAACAAATATAACTTACAAAACTACATGAACATGTTACCTTCATTGAAAATAAATGTTTGTTCTGAGTAAATGTTTATAATGATGTTTTGAAATTTTAAAGTTATGTTAGCATCTTTATGTGAATTAATTGTCATTCATAAATTTGCGTTATGACGCAAGATGGGAAAATGCACAACAAGGATACAGCAAGGTTATCGACCTACAATAATGATATGAGATAAAAATGTATCGTCGGTTAAAACTGTATCTAAACGATTATACAATATTACGTGAAAATACGTTTTTTTATAAAAGTGAAGTAGCATACGAGCATGCAGTCCACCTGATGATGAGTGGTCACTGACGCCCATGGACATCTATAAGCAGCTTCCTGTAGAATAGGGTTCTAGCTGAAGTCAATTAGCAATGCGTTACTAATCTTGAGGACTAGGATACATTCCAACGCAGCCCATGAACTGCTTCACACTAGAAATAGCTGTGACGGCGGTACCTCCCCGCTCAAACCACATTCGTTCTACCACCTGGTAAAACTTTGATATTATATAGAAAAAAATAGCCTTTGTGAGTTATACCATTTAAAAGAGTTTCACGAGTTTGTTTATGTTTACTGGTACTAATTAAACTTTCTAATTAGCTTCTATAAATATGACAAATTGACAATTTTTTTGTCAATATATTACATTCGTTTTTGTGAAGTAGAGTGAAAAAAGTGTTGCCAGGCAGAGACGTGAATAAAAAAAACGCAATGATCAGATGACAATGATCAGACGACAGATCAGATCATACGAGTATGTCTATATATATATAATAAAACTGTAACTGATCGGTGTCCGTACATGGCAAATATATTTAAAAATTCATAATTGGGGGCCTTTATGTACGCAAGTGAACCCTAAACAAAGTTTTCTCATATTGTCTGTTTGTCTGTGCACGCTAGTCTCAGAAACGGTTTATCCGATTTAATTGCAATTTACAGGATTGTATTGTGATAGGTTTCACTTAACATTTAGTGTTTTTTCAATTATATCGGTTAACAAATAAAGAAGTTATGTCAATTTATGTCGATCATCACGTAATGTT